>PQWD01003470.1:0-16362 GCA_019425675.1 Leucinodes orbonalis
ATCTGTCAAAAGGAACGTTTCCATATTTTGTATGAGATTTATTGATATGTGACGTCATTGCTCACTATCATCAATTGACCTAATATTTATTGGTTTTAGTGTATTTAAAATACAATATTGCAATAAACAATAGTGATTAATGAAACACATATAAAATAAGGTGCGCTTTTATAAAAATAAGGTTTGGTATTTATTGCGGATGGTGAAGGAACCGAATTGTGTTGATTTTCTGTTCCGAATAATCTCTGAAATGCCTGGATAAGAGTGGATTATTTTTGACCGGTAGCTAATGAAGTGAGGAAAAAACTGGTAATACTTTAATTTGCGAAAGTAAATACCTTTATTTAGAACAATACATACATACAAATGTTGTTCCGCGGTGTGGCGCTTTTGACGTGACTTAACGAAGCAATTTTAATGTTCGGTATGAAGTTAACCGACACCCGGGATAAAAACGTTTACTCGGGAGAATATCTTATCCGCGGTAACACTGCGGGGCTACGCTACTTATAAATAAGTGTATGATAGATAATTATAAAGAAATAATCTATCGACCAAGACATATTATGGAAGCAAGTGCTTGTTGACGACTGATTTAATTTTCTGACGGAAATTATTTTTTAGGAATAAGATACCTTTTTTCATTTTATCACTTTTAAATGAAGAAAGAGGTTAGGTCAACTTGTGTATTAAGTTTGTTCTTAGTAAGAATCTGCTTTGAACAAGAAAATAAGTTATGAACCAGAATCTCTTGTTTCCATTCTCTGACCGATTTGCATCATTAAGTATATTATTTGTTTGATGCGCATAAAAAGAGACCTAATGTGGTTTTTAAAATTGAACATATCAATTTTACATAAGCTTTTTGCATGTTTAGATACGAGTTATTTGTTAAAAAAACCCATTTAAACATTAAACCAAAAATTTACCTCATGAAGTATCGGCATTTCGTAAAGTACCTATATAGAATGGCATTTCTACTCATGACTTTATCAACCCTCGAGTAAGGGCTGCCACTTTTCAGCTTCAACTAAATACAATTCAAGCTTTTTTAGACGTACCATCTGGTGTACTGGTTGGGACATCGGTTATTACATCAAACGTCTAGTTTCGATCGCGGACAGTACAACATTTGTGTTCTTGACATGTCTGTTTGTATTGGTCTGGGTATTTCTACGTATAATTCTATGTACAAAAATGTACAGGTATGTTGTCAGTTGTTAGAATGCATATTACAGGCTAATAGTTAGTTTGGGGTTAACAGCACTGTCGGTGTGTAATGTCAGTCGGTATTTATTATTCTTTTATTTATTTATTTATACTTCTGAAAATAAAAACATTGTCTCTAAAAAACCGTAAAAATAGTTGCTAACTCTTTTGCTTTTCAAAATATGAAGAAGTGTTCCCTGAGATTCAGAATTCACAGTACCCTGAACACTATCAACCAATGTTGGCTTTGTTTTAGGTTTTTCACATCTTTCTTGTTTTAAAGATGATTTTGAAAATTATTTCATAAATAGCTCGGAAGACTTTTGTATTTTATCCGTAATCAAACGACAGAGACCGTTCACCTGATGGTAAATGATCCATCCATGGACCAGAGCGTCGGTGGCTCATTGGTGTGGACTGCTGCTTCCGATCTGGGTGTACGTTCAAAGCCCGTTACGTACCACTGACTTTCAGAATTTTTGAAATTGTATGTATATCCGACGCGCTTGTGGTGAGGAAAACTAAAAAACCTGCGTACGCTGCGAAGAATTCAAGGGTTGTGCATGTACTCGGCCAATCCGCACTGGGCCCGCGTGTACGACTAAGGCCTGTACACCCAATACGGGTAGACTCGTGCCTCGGGGACATTCCTACATATAATAAGCAATGATGATGAAATAAGCTTTGCACTCTGCCATTGGTAGCCTACGTTTGCGGGACCTTATAAATAAACTCCAAAAATGTCACAATGAAAAAATGCAATGTTATGAAACAATTTATGATCGACCTTTCGGCCAGAGATATTTTATTTGTGATACATTTTGCTGTTAAATATTTTGCAAGCCATAACTTTGGGACCTACTTAATATTATTAAATTTGTTTGTAAGTTTGGATGTTTCAGATGTCTCAATATTTTGTCGGCAAATAGTTTGACAGAATACATAAGGGATTCACTTTTTAAGTGTTTTTTCTATGATATCGTTTTCAACTTAGCAACAGATCAATTGATAGTGTTTGCTAGCGCCTAAATGTACAAGTGCTGCTGATTTAAGAACTATATAAAGTACAACACTGACTTTATATTAGTTCTAAATTCTACATCTCTCTCTTCAACCTATTGCAGTCCACTGCTGGACATAGGTCTCCCCCATTTTGCGCAGACATCCCGTCTCCGCTTCTCATCAGCTTCCACCAGCGACCTTTCGCAAGTCGTCGGGAATGACACTGACTGCGGGCTTGGTTCACAAGTTCAAAGTCACTCAACGCGCAATGGAGCGAGCTATGCTTGGAGTCTCTCTTAGGGATAAGATAGAAATGATTTAATTCGTAAGAGAACTAAAGTTACCGACATAGCCCGCCGGATCAGCAAGTTGAAGTGGCAGTGGGCTGGTCACGTATGTCGCAGAACCGATGGCCGTTGGAGCAGACGAGTTCTGGAGTGGAGACCGCGTCTTGGCAAGCGTAGCGAGGACGCCCTCCGGCCCGATGGACCGACGACTTGCGAAATTCTACATTAGAACAAATTGCTCTATAACTTAACAAAAAGTTTGTTTGTTCAATTGGTTAGACATAGATGCTGAACTAATCTAGTAGTCCTAGAAATGATTTATCGATGGGATTACTAATAAAAAATACCAACATTCGATGTAATATTCTTGTTTGAAATCGGAATTTTTTGTAAAAAAAGTTTACAATTTTAATGATTCGTACAAAAAAATATCACCGTAAAAAATACTATAATGCCTGCGTTGCCTACTGTTCGGACGACCGTCACAGAAATATAGATACATAGATATGTGAAATACATAAATAGATATTATAGCAATATAATTAACAGTTAGGAATAGTTAAGAGTATTTGAATATTGTAAGTAATAAGATAGTAAATATAAGAGTTTATAGTTTGAAGATTTATAGGATAGGTAAAAGATAGTTATTACGCAAATAGATAGGTAGGAAACAGTTTACTTAATAAATAATCATCTTGTAACGTCTTTCATTTACCCTGTGTACACCTAACATAGTAAATAATAGTACATAAAGTAATAATAATTCTTAGGAAATAGGTGTACATCAGGAGTTGCCGCGCAATTAGCGCATAGTGAACTAAGAGGACAAGTTTTTTTTTTTTTTTGGAAAGGATTTTGTTGTTGGCCGCAGATGGCCTTAACGACGTCACCGGATGAAAATGGCGAGCCTAGCTCAGCCGATGATTGGCTCCGGTCGCGGCACGAGACCGCTTCCGGATACCTATCGAAGTAGGAGAAGAAGGACGGCCACTAAGGGCGCCCACTAGGGCTCGAACCTCGACTTAGTGCCGTCCCTCGGACGAGGGAGGAATATGACGGAGTGAGACGCTGTGAGGATTGGGAATCACGCGTCCGCCGGCGGATGCGGTGTCCTAGTGTTCGTGTACGATGTACAGTGTGCTGAGTGTGAGTGAAAGGCGCGTTGGCCTCTGTGATAGTGTCATCTGGGTCGAGTAATATGTGCCTCGGTCGGCGATGTTTAAATCGAACACCCTTCATGGGCAGATAGTTTGCCGCTTGGGCAACGAGCGGGTAAGAGGACAAGCTGGAAGTCCCGCTATATTTATAGTGTGCGAGAGGGACGGAGAGAGACGCAGCGTGCCGCCTCCCTCTAACCTGTGTGAGAGGGACGGGGAGTGACGCCACGTTGCTATCTCTCTCCAAACATATTTTCTAATTAGAATTTAAGTAGATTAATCAACACTAATTGGAATTGTAATTATAAATACGTATAGATTAAGTACTAAATATTGTTAATGTAAACAGTTTATAGTTAGATATAACTTGTATCACAGTGGAAAATGGAAATATTTGTCAATAAAATGAAGGGGAATGCGCGGGACGCGGGGAGCACGCGGGCTCGCGGAAAAAGTATAAAAACGGGCACATTTCTGGAAAAATGCATTCACAGACATTCCGGTGCGTGCGCTCGTGCGGTGCGGACGTCCGACTAGTCCGCGCTCTCGAGCTGCTTGCGCTATCTTGTTTCAAAGTCATCTACGCGGGGAACCGCGGCCGGTACGATACCCACCTAGCGGTGTTAAACGGGTATCAAGCCGGTTAACGCTCCTCGGAGTGGTGCAACTATTGACGAGTAGTTGCCGGTTAAGTCTTTTTCAAGACTTCCGAAATTCGTCCACACGCCGGTACGCTGTACGTAAGGCAGGGGTCTCGTCGAAGTGTGACCATTTGACGGAGGTAGGCATCCTCCTCCTCCTGACCAACCTGTTACTACGTACGGTTCACTGCCGGGTGTGTCTCACGACCCTATTCCCGAAGGAGTGCCCCCGGTGTCCGTACCCCCCGGTCCGGGTCCGGCCCGGTCACTTCGTGGGTCAGTTAGAGCCAGGTACACATCCTACGTCGCTCCCAACGTAGGTACACTCTAGGGTACACATAGGTACACTCAATAAAGGACACAACCCCCCCTGCTCACGCAGGGAGGGACCCATCCATTACAATATGGCGCACATATACAGCGAAGTGTATGTGCGCTCTTTCCTTCAGCGCTTCCATCCGAACGCTCTGGCAGACTACCACTCGCATGTTAAAGCCATGCGGGCATCCGAAGTCACGGCTAATTCAACCGCCGCATTTTCCGAGAGCCCTGCCTCTCCCGACGTAGAGCACGAACCCGAACAAATGGATTGCCACTTTGGTACATCCGCCGCCGCGTCCGATCACGGTTCCGACTCCGGGGAACCTAAATCTGAGGATTCAGAGTCCACGGAATCGGAAGTCGAGGAGGGTTTCACACCCGTCGTCAACGCGAAACGAGCGCGTAAGTCATCCGGGAAATCGTCTCCCATGCCACCGGCTAAAGCAGCCAAGGCCAACTCGGGTCAACCGCAGGCCCGCGCTACTACCCAACCCAAGCCTCCGAAGGCTTCAGCCAATAGGGCACCGCCGCCAATCCATATCAGGGACAAGCACCTGTGGAACTCGGTTTCCACTGCGCTGAACGCGAAGCACATAAGCTTCCTTTCAGCGAAAGCGCTACCCAACTCCATAAAGTAACAATGGCCACCTCCGATGACCACAGGAAGCTGTCCGCGTTCCTCACCGAGCGGAAGATAGGCTACCATACCTATACGCTGGAGGAGGAGCGCGAGCTGCGAGTGATCATCAGAGGTGTACCCAAGGAGATCGACGGCGACTCCATTTTCGAGGACCTCAAGTCCAAAGCCCTACCGGTAAGGGTAGTCCATAGGCTTTATAAAACCAAAACGAAGGCTCCATACGATTTAATCTAGTTATATAGAAAATTCCGCGGCAGGCAAGGAGGTCTACAATGTTACGTCCATCTGTAACATCTCAGGTCTCACCATCGAAACCCCTCGCAAACGGGCGCCCCGGGCAGTGTCACCGCTGCCAACTTTACGGTCATTCCGCTAGGAACTGTTTTGCCCGCCCTAGGTGCGTAAAGTGCCTCGGCGATCACGGCACTACAGATTGTCCCCGGGTAAAGGAGACAGCGACCGAACCGCCCAGTTGTGTCTTGTGTGGCACCCAAGGACACACCGCAAACTACCGCGGATGTCCTAGGGCTCCAAAGAGACCTGCTGGGCCGGTGACTCGCCGTCCCCTCACCCAGTACCGACCTCAGAGGCTCCGGACAGCCTTCCCGCGTCCGCTCCTGCGACCGCGATCGCATCCGCGACACCCGTCAAACCCGTAGGTCCCCTTCGTAGGGCGTTCTCCGAGGTGGTTTCGCAGCCGAAGGCATCATCTTCGGCTGCTAAACCACCAAAGAGGGCAACTCAGCAGGCCCCAGCCACAGGAGCAGGTAGCAGCGATTTCTCACTGGTCATCGACTTTCTTAAGAATGTCGATATCAATGAGATTCGCGAAATTGCATCTCAACTCAGAACACCCACGGTGATATGTTAGGTAGGCTGCAAGTCATCGAGAAACACTCCGCGGTCCTCGATGCGCTTGCAAATTATAGCTATTCCTCTTCACAGTAAACGTTAGTAGCACTCGTTCAAAGCCTCGGTCTCTCACTGTAGCGTTTTTTAATGCGTACGGCATAAGAAACCAAACGGAGGACATCACCATCTTTCTCCAAACGCATCAAATCGACATCCTTCTAGTACAGGAAACGCTCTTAAAGCCATCACTGCGTAGTCCGCGTATCGCAAACTACAACGTCGTACGAAACGATAGGGCCACCCACGGGGGTGGCACGTTGATACTCTATAAACGTTCGTTACATTGCATGCCCTTAGATCCCCGACACTTACTAACCTGGAAGTTTCAGTCTGTCGTCTCGCGATGACAGGTCACGAAGCAATCACGTTAGTATCGGTTTACTTACCACCGGACAAACAGCCACTGAAAAGCGATTTTGAGGCATTGCTTGCTATGGGAAACGCCGTCATTTTTGGTGGCGACTTCAATAGCAAGCATACTCAGTGGTGTTGCACAACGACCACACGTTGAGCAAGATTGCTGAGGATCTCAACCTCGATATTTTGGTGCCGCTGGAACCTACCCATTATCCCGCGAATATTAACCACCGTCCCGACATTTTGGATATGGCCATTCTAAAGAACATCAGCCTCCGGCTATGTTCTATAGAAACGGTACATGAACTAACTTCAGATCATCGACCCGTCATTCTTCAGTTAGGCAACCCAGTAGACGCCGCGGAACCCAGGAAGACAGTTCTGGACTGGAACAAGCTTGCGACCAACATCCGAGCCTGTAACAGTGCACAACTGGACGCTATACCCGATAGGATCGTCACGGTCGACGATACAAACGTCGCGATCGATTCTCTAACAAATCACATCTCAGAGGTAATAGTTCAATCGTCTAGGCAGGTTCCAGTGATGGCTAACCATCGCTGGAGGCTGCCTGACGATGCTAGGGATCTTCTTAGGGCCAAGAACGCCGCCACGCGCGCTTACGACACCTATCCCACTGACACCAACAGGGCCCACTTGCGCTCCTTACAGCGTGCTGTCAAGGAGCGCATGAGGGAGCTGCGGGGCGATCAGTGGGACGACCTACTTAGGGAAATCTCGCCTTCACACCAAGCTTACTGGAAGTTGGCGAGATCGGCAAAATCCGACACCATCGCCGCGACACCACCACTGGTTAGGCCCGATAGTTCCATTGCCTTCGAGGACGGCGACAAGGCAGAGTGCCTGGCTGCCAGCCTCGAAGAGCAATGCAGTCCTAGTAAATTCCGGTCGACCCTGTCCATCTCGCCACGGTGGACAGCGAAGTTACGCGTCTCTCCTCTCTGCCACTGAATGTCGATCTTCCGCCGACCACCGTCGACGAAGTGACAACAATCATTCGGCAATTTCGTCCCGGTAAGGCTCCAGGCCTCGATGGTATCACCAATCGAGTACTGAAGTTTCTTACCGCGCATTGATTTATAGTACGATTCACCAAAGAAGACAAAAATGGCGGCCGTCTGCGCATGTACACTAATGAACAAAATACTTACATCAAAATAATATTTTTATTTTAATTAACTCATATAATCAAATTCTATTATAAATGTTCAGGATTAAAAGATACCTATGTAATTAAACATAATTCAGGCTCAAATTTTACTTTGTCACATAGTTTTTTCCATTCTTGTGGAACCATTAGATTAACTTTTTCTTTTATAAAATGAATTACGCTACTTATATCCCTTAACGTTTTTGCTACTAACATAACTTTTTACGGGGCCCAAAAGCCATTTCTATAGGATTTAAATCCGATGGTAAGGTGGGAGACGGAGAATATTATGACCATGTTCTATGAAAATTTTATCTATAGAGTATTTCTTTAAGCGTAAAAGGAAATTAATATTTTAATGATAGTGAAACAATATTTTTCTTCATAAAAATAATAATCAACCATGTAGAAATATAACAAATAATCATGGGATAATATAATCAGCAAAATACCGACAAGTATTTCACAATATAGCTAATGGTTCTGTTTTTCTATTCAAATTAATCCGGTATGTTTTATTTATTATGTCTGTTATAGATTCATTAAAGGTGGATATATTGATTTATTTTTTTCAATAAAGTTGCAAGACTTGCGAAACCTTGTCAACAATCTACTTACAAAATATATTTAAACTCATATATCATCCTTCTCGCCTGGCTTTTCGAAGCAACATACACTAGAGAATTTCAATGAATGCTCAGCAAACAAAAAAAACAATAAATAATAAAATGCAACAAAACAGTTTTCCTTCGACTGTATTCTGGAGTACTGCAGCGCGCCAAATTCAATATAGACGAATAGCGATAGAGCAACCTTGTCCTCAGAGCGTGCCAACCAATGGCGTTGCCCCGCTCTTCAAATTACTCCCGCCCCTCTGCCGTACCCCAATGGACCTAAAAAATGACTTTGCGATAGTCTTCTTTCGTGAATCGTACAATACTACTTGTAACCATTTTTAACGCGCCATGGCAAACGCTGTATTTCCCAGCGCGTGAAAGAAGCGATTGTCATAGGCATCCCGAAACCAGGAAAGACCGCAAACATCCAAAGCTATAGGCCATAGTCTCCTCAAGACTATGGGCAAAATTATGACGGTTTATTAGCTATTCGCTTTAGGAACTTGTTTTCTCAACGGCCTTCTCATCAATGAACAATTCGGCTTTAGAGCCGGCCATTCGTGCGTTCAGCAGGTCACCGCTTGACCGAACATGTCCTAGATGGTCTCAATAGACCAAAACCGTGCCCACGGGGGCTTTATTTTTCGACGTAGCAAAGGCTTTCGACAAAGTTTGGCATAACGGCTTATTATTCAAGCTATACACGCTAGGCATTCCCGACAAGCTCTGTGCGCATCATACGAGACTTTTGTCGAACCGCACATACGCTACCGGGTAGAAGGAACCCTCTCTTCACCGCACTCAGTTAGAGCCGAGTCCGCAAGGCTCCGTATTATCGCCACTTTTGTTCTCGTTGTACGTCAACGACCATTCCGAAACATGCAGCCGCGCGTTAGCCCTATTTGCGACGACACCGCTATCTACTACTCAGATCGCAACAAAGGTCGCATTTCTCGCGTACTACAATCTGCCGCTAACACCTTAGGAGATGGTTTAGGAAATGGCTATCGAGGTGAACCCGAGAAAAGTGCAGCAATGCTCTTTTCACGGGGGCCCATCGCGAGATCTGCCAAGAAACTTAGACGAAGCATAGTACGCGACCTCAAACAGATCACTCGTTTTTGGCCAACCGATCCTCTGGAGAAGAAGGTCAAATACTTAGCGTCATCTTAGATAGGGACTTTCGTTCGCACAACACATTAGGACAGTCAGGAACAGAGCTGCCTTCTTCCAAGGCAGGCTTTATCATCTCATAGGTAGGAAGAGTAAAATGTCACTTAGAAATAAGTTGACAATTTACAAAGCTTGCATTCGACCTCATGACGTACGCTAGTGTCGTCTTCGCAACGTAGCTCCCTCATTGTTGAATCGCCTTCAGCGAATTCAAAGCAAATTCTACGCGCCGCGGCAAACTTTCCCTGGTATATAGGAACATCGACTACATAGGACCTCGACATTCCCTCTATTAAGTCGTTTATGAAAGAAGCGTCACGTCGCTCTTCAATTAATCCGCGTCCAAATCACATGCAACCCGCTCGTTGCCCAAGCGGCAAACTAGGCTGCCCATGAAGGTGTTCGATTTTAAACATCGCCGACCGATGGCACATATTACTGACCCAGATGAGCACTATCACAGAGGCCAACGCGCCTTACACTCACACTCAGCACACTGTACATCGTACACGAACATTAGGACACCGCATCCGCCGGCGGACGCGTGATTTCCAATCCTCACAGGTCTTACTGCGTCATATTCCTCCCTGGTCCGAGGACGGCACTAAGTCGAGGTTCGAGCCCTAGTGGGCGCCCTTAGTGGCCGTCCTTCTTCTCCTACTTCGATAGGTATCCGGAAGCGTCTCGTGCCGCGACCGGAGCCAATCATCGGCTGAGCTAGGCTCGCCATTTCATCCGTGACGTCGTTAAGGCCATCTGCGGCCAACAACAAATCCTTTCCAAAAAAAAAAAAAAAGCATGCATTCGGCGAAGAGAACTACGCGATTACGGAAGAATTGAAGAGCCAACTGCGAACCAAGCCCCCTGCAAGTTTACATGAAGCATTGTGTTTCCTTACAACGACCCTCGACCCGACCAGCGTTACTGCACGTGGCGTGCGACGCCACCAGCACTACCACCGCATCCTACCGTTGGACCACACCGGCAAGCACTCGCCCGTCAATTGTTTCGTTACGACAGAACAAGAGTCATACAGTCACTCAGCGAATTAAGTCATAGTCTTGGCGGGCGGGTGCCGTGCAGGGATAAACACCATCACATCCCGCACACCTACGATTATTGAAATTCCTCGATATCATGGGCCACCTCTGAAGCAACCTCTTTTTCCAACAAAAAACATCCGAGAACAAATATCAAAGGCACAAGGTATACGGTCGAATTAATACCATCCTTTTTAGGGTTCTGCCATATGGAAAAAAACGAACCCTTATAAATTCGTCAAGTCTGAATAATACAATTCCTTTTTCTCCGAAACTATAAGCACTACACTATTCTAACATTGTACGTATATGTATTCTGTGAAGCGTGAACGTCATAAACGGGGAACCACTATTTTTTCATATTAATACTTAAGTAGGTGCCTAAGTAAATAAAAATAGTTTTATTTTATGTTACTTGCTGCTGCGGAACCCTCCACGTGCGAGTCCGACTCGCGCTTGGCCCATTTTTTGAAGTCGGTTATATAACCTCCTCCTATTAAACAAAACCAATCTAACAAATAAATTTACGGCTGACTGCATTAATCGTCAATTTATCATTGGATACTTTGTTTGTACTATAATGTAGAATAGTTGAGCTGATGTCATTTTATATATTTCCAGAAGTTAGTTAAATTGCAATTATGCACTCGATTGGTTCCAATGAAACCCAAGTGCAGTCGCATATACGCTAAATTCAATATTCTATCAAACATGAAAAACTGACATTGAGTGCCTCTAAATGTTTCAATTTCCAATGAATCAACCGTTTCCAATTGAATCAAAACTGTGTTGTTGGCATGTTATCGATATTTATATACTTTCTTTATGACAAATGTGTGTAGAAAGTTTAAATTTTATCATTAATTTACAGGAAATACTTTACTTTTATTTCAAAATTTAATTCAAACAATAATAACCAATCAAGAAAAAAGACTACTTTTTATAACCTGTTACTCTTCTATCGTTAACACATTATGCTTGTATTATATAACACAGTAAAAGTACTGGTCTACTGCTGACTTATAATGAGTTATAAAATAGTTAAATGCACTATTAAGCTTCAGACGAAACTGTTGCGCACGGGCCGTCGATGCTTCGTCTAGCTGATCGTTCTTAAGACTTTGGCCTCCGCGCCTCGCATGCACGTCTCACGTCCGTGTGTAGACAAGCACAAAGTATCTTTCAGCACGGCCTTTCTTCGGGATTCAACCAATGAACCCCGGATCACAGCGATATAAACGACCATGCCTGGACAAATATCGATATCGACAAGCTTTTCACATCACTACACCGGGCATTATTCACAATGAAATTCATTGGATCGATATCGATACCGACAAACTTTCCGCATCACTACACCGGGCATTATCACACGAAATTACATGGACAATTCTTCAGCAGTTGCTGCATTAATGGTTTAATTTATTATTGAACGCCAGTCGCCATTACCGGCATTGCATTAACGCATTGTTAGTGCGCTTTTAATGAGTACAATAAATTTTATCATATTATGTGAACGTCACCCACGTTTATTGTTTATGTGTATGCAGAAAGTGCATTAGCATTTCAAGACAGCATTATGATGCGATTTTGGAGTAAATAAAATCGTGATTGTGACATAATTCTTTAATATCGTGGAGGATGCTACAATCTAGCTCTGGACTGAGTAGTGATTTATTAATGTAAGTAGAGATCAAATTCGCATTATATAATTACTTCAATTTGACTTATCCCTCCCGTAATACCTTAAGTATGCCTATCAATATTTAACCTTATTAATTCATATTCATACATGAACCGCACGGCTCGCTTCATTAGAAGATGAAATTAGTGCCTCGATAAACGATCTTTGTGGGGTTGTAACCTTGTCACTTAAAGGCCTCGGTACGTGCTTAGCCCGGGTATATGAGGGTAATCTTATTAACTTTGAGGTAATAAGATTCAACCTGCTCTTTTGGTGTAATCAATTTAAAATCCCTTGCGTAATCTTGGGTGAATTTTTAAAATGTATAATTATTAAAGTATTTTTTTTTATAAAATAGGGGGCAAAGGAGCATGCGGCTCACCTGATGGAAAGTGTCACCGCCGCCATGGACATTTGCAACAGCTGAGGTCACAGGGATGCGTTGCCGGCCCTTTATATAAGAATACGCTCTCTTTTTGAAAGACGCCATGTCATATCGTTCTGGAAACGTTTCTGATGGTAACTAATTCCATAAGTTGATAGTACGTGGTAGAAAATGTCGACCAAAAAGAAGTATGAATTTTAAAGGCAATAATTATGAGGTCTGTTAAAGAATACAATATTCCAAATCATTTAAACAGTTTATTATGTCCGAATTTGGTTAACTTGTTGGCGGAATAAAAATCAATTCCCGAGAGGCAGTGCAAAATTCCTTTGAAGAATTTTTACCTCCCGTACAGCTAATTTCTTTAAACAGGACATCAATAAAATGCAAAGATGCATTAATTGCATGGGTGATTTCTCCTATTAATATAAATAAAAATACATTAAAAATATTAATTTTTTTACAGCTACTGTCAGGATATTTTTTATGCTATTATTACTATAGTAGTGAACAGGACGGTCAGGACGCTCACCTAATGGTAAGTGATACGCCTGACCATGACAGAGCGGGATTGAAGGTGACCAACAACTGATAGACATTTATTATTATCCGTCATTGCGCCCGACATTAGAGACAACAGATGTAAGGTCTCTTATACCTAGTGATGATAATGATCCTCAGGAGAAAAGCTTGGAAGCATTGATAATGTCCAAGCGTCCCAATGCAGTCCAGGCTTTAGTCACGTCTTCTTGAGTGTAGTTGTGAAATGTCACAGTTTTAAGTACATAACTGAATTTTCATAATATAGAACGACTGGAATCTGTACTTCCTTTGATTTGCGGCATCAATTCTGCCGATATCAGTGGTAGCTGAGCAGACGGGCGCTGATCGATGACCTCACCGCTGATTAGGGTTACCATACTCAGGATTTTTGGACTTTTCTCAGGTTTGCGGAAAAATTTTGCAACTCTGATTTCTCAAGATTTTCAATGTAGACTTGTTACATTTTTATGATCTCTTATTAAAATAACCCACACCGTTTACAAACCTTCTCCCATCTTGCGCTTTGCATACGATTGTGCAATTTCCCACGCGTGAGCTCCACATTGTATTAATACATTATATATATCTCTGGAAAATAATGAACGCATATTGATTTATTTCCGAGGAATTGTTAAACTATTGAAGGATTCTTTCGGTCGATTTCGGTAACTTGATCAATTTACGAAAATGTTGACGTAAAATAACAAAATTTATCTAGATCCTGCGAAAAGTTATAAATTAAAAATTTCCAATTATTTCTAGTGACATACGATTATACACTGCGTTGGACATAATACGTTTTTGGGAGTTGCATAAAATCCCAAGACTTGTCCATAAAATTCAGATTTTTTCTCGGTCTTTCGATTTTTCTATCTGGTAACCTACCTCTGATGGATGACTTTTCCGTTTCAAATATTGTACACACACCACAGAGTTCGCCAACTGCATTGATTGAGTATGTGCCTGTCACTGGAACGGTTTTATTTGGCATGAAATGGCTTCGAATCGATGGATTCGGGTATTAAAGTGAAGTTTAAAAGTGTTTAACATTTTAAAGGCATTGAATAAAACCAATTTTACGGATGCTTGGTTACAAATCTTTATTTCTTGGTTACGAATTTTGGTGACTTGACAGTTGCGTATATATGACGACCCATTTGGTGCAAAGGTTAAGATGTCGACTACTAAATAAGGGTTCCGGTTCGATGCTCGTGCAGTACAAACATTTGTGTCCATGAACATGTGTATATTTTTACAAAAAAAATGATATAAATATGTTAAACTGTTTATAAACCGGAGTATTACACGGTCACTGTCGCTAAAATTATATACCGGCGCGAAATAACTCGAACCGTTGGTGTAGTAGCCGACATCTCATCTCATACAATGGGTCGTCATATACACGTCCATACCAGGAGCGTCGGTGGCTTATTGGTGTGGCTGATTCTGCAGGGACCAGGTTTAATCCCGCCACGTTCCAATGTATTTTTGATTCGAATTATATGTACGTTTATCAGACGCTTTTACGGTGAAGAAAACATTGTGAAAAACCTGCGCACGCCTGCGACGAGATTCAAGTGTATGCGTGAAGTCAGCCAATCCGCACTCGACCTTGTGGACGACTAAGACCTGTACACTCTTTATGTGTAGGCTCGTGCCCTCAGTGGGGACGTTTAATAAACTGATGATGATGGTAATAATAAATACCTTATTTAAGACACGTGTAAAGTACAGTTTAAAAATAAGACTTCGTAATTGGAACAGGTGACACGGAGACTGAAGGTGGATATTTCCCATCAATCAAGCCAGCGATCGGTCATTCCGGCCATGCTTCCGGATATATTGAACGTATATTGTTTCGGACATTGCACACCTGGACGCCTGTTAATTGGATCCTAGATGTAGAAATAGATGGGGAGAATAATGTCAAGCTAATCAATTATACTATTAAATAATAGTATGTATGTTACAAGCAGTAGCTTGGTCAGGGATTTGGGACATTGTTTTGTTTAGATTTTTAGGTATTACCTTTTTTATTTATAGCATAATATGTAATTAGGTTTAAAGATAATTTTATTTCTCATTCAAGACATAATATCACTTACATGAGAATAGATTTAACATTGTTTATTTTTCAAGGCGCCGCTTCGTGTCGGACGAATCACTATTTCACTTATGAAAAACTTCACACTTCACATTAATGTTCTATGCTATGTTATTGTGTTTAATACATTTTTGGAAAGGTTTGCTTTAAACGACTTCACACATTCGATGTTTTCAATGATGAAGGTAATCTGTTGTAGATCTGTGGTCCCTCAAAAGTGAACATTCGTTTGCCATAATTAGTTGTACTTTGGGTAGAATAGAAAACTGGTACGTCGCATTGAGCGTTTCGATACCGCTTCGTTATTAATATTGAGGTGTAATTCCTAGACGTAAATTGAATACCACCAAAAAGATTCTGTAAAATTAGCCCAGTCTCGATAGAGCTTGTTCATCTCTCTTAATAAGGAGCGCGCTGTGGCCACATTATTGTTAAACTTTAATTTTTTAACATTGTTTTATATATAATAGATGATGTGACTGTTTGCTGTTCACAAATAAATAAATAAATAAATCTCTAAAAAGTAATGAAATCAAGACAGACGTGCCAAGTCTATGGTTCCTTACTGCGATTACAGTATAATGTTGTGTGACTTGGCCGTTGGACCCTGTAAAGGATGGAGTGTACATAGATGAATAATGTACACAAATATAAATAAATATCCACAACATTATAAGCTACTCTTCCATGGGGTAGTGGCACAGCTTTCGGCTGCGTGACCGAAAGTTTTGGGGTTGAATCCGCGGAAAAATTGCAGACTGAAAAAAACTTAGGATGGTAGTCGTAACACCCACCAATCCGAATTGGGTCCGCGTGTTGGGTTACGGCCCAATCTCCCCATAGCTATGCTGTGAGGGTAGGCCTGTGCCCTGCAGTGAGCCGTTATAGGCTGATGATAATGATGATGTTATAAGTTATCCAGACGATCTACAATTCGAGATGAATTTCTATAAATAAGTTAAACGATCTATATCATCATCATCTCATTAAACGTCCCCACCGAGGGGCACGAGCCTACCCGTATTGGGTGTTTAGGCCTTAGTCGTCCACGCGGGCCAATGCGGGTTGGATAACTTCACGCGCAACAACCTTTGAATATTTTCGCAGGCGTGCGCAGGT
>PQWD01003471.1:0-26371 GCA_019425675.1 Leucinodes orbonalis
TATACTTTTTTAAACAAATAAAAATTACCATGTACCGGAAATTACTATTATCAAATCAAATAATTTATTTATAATAATAGAATCCATATTACATACTATTTAGATTTTTATCTCTTCACGGGACAGTTTATCGATACTTTTTTCACATTTATCTATCTACAGTCTGTTAGGCATATCCGGGAGACGGTTAACAAAACATTTTCTATTTTATCTCAATTTGCCACTGATTAATACAACTGATTAATATTTTCTTGTTAAAATTAAAACCTAAAACTATTAATGCTCCCACTGAGAAAATATAAATAATATGTTGACATTCAACTTATAAATACTAGACATATTTATGCTTAAAATAAAATTAATACATTTAAGTACAATAGCTGCATTAAGAAATTAAAAAACAAATCTATCCATCGGTCACCATCGGGAAATGATGGTGTTTGTGCAAATAATACATTTGTGTATTACATGTAGGACTCACAGAAATAGTGCGCAAAGAATTAATGATAGAACATACTTGTCCATAAATGCTTGTGTATTTCCGATCCACTTATTAAACAAGTGTACATATCTCGCCATACTTTATGGCCGCTCTGAATATAGTGAAAGTGCTTACTGCGCAGGTATAGTCAAGTACAAATGTATGAATTTTGTAAACTGCACATCGTCTTGTGCGAAGTTCGGAGCGGCCAAAAAGTTTGGCGAGACCTATACACTAACAACTTAAAGTATTTTTCAAAAACGATTGTATTTACATTTCATGGTATTCACGTTTTATTTAATTTCTTAATGCATACCCAGTTACGCGTTCAATCATCCAATTATACCTCGCCAATACCTACACAGCTCTTCGAAGCAACTTTCCCCCACTACCTTCAAATATTCTGACGCATCTGACACTCGGTTCTGCACGATATCCTTGTACTCTCTGTACGTTTTGCTCACTTCAGGCAGATTCTCTCTAATGTCTGGCAAGGTTATATTCACTTCTGGTAACGTAATACTCGGTAAGATATTCAAATCGGTCAACGTGATGTTCGGTAGACTCGGTAGTGACAACTCGGGTAGTGCGATGGCGGTGAACTCCGACAGATCTACTTGGAAGTCGGTAAAGTTGGGCATGGCAAGGTGCTCCCAGTTTTCGTATGTATAGTGTGCTGAAAGGAAGTCTTATATTTACATGTCACCTAAAATAAATCAACATTAATGATGCACTTTAGATGTAATTTGCGAATTGGACCAATCGAGAATTCATCAATTGCGAATTGGACTAATCGCGAATTTTGAACCATGGCAAAAATTAACAATTTTGTTAATTTTACTGGATTAAAATATGGCAGATATAGGCACTGGGACAAGACATTACTGTTCGTTCTGGTTCAGCAACTCTAAAGGGATTTCTACCTAAGAAGATGAATTTGGAGCTTCCTACCAAATAATCAAATAGTACTTACATCCATAGCAAAATACTGGTAGAAGTAGAAGCAGCAGCCACGGCCACCAGCGTCTCCTCACCGCCTTCTCCTTATAGCTCGCTGTATACTTCGCGTTCTCACCCACGTGGTTTGATGTTATCTGGAATGAAACCATCGATTTATAGAAATCAGCAATCATGGATAAATGTGAATAACAAAACACGATACAGAAAAGTATGAGACTTAGGCCGTATTCTCAACATTGTTCTTTACTTAAATTGAGTTAGAAAGGTATAGCGGTCTATACGGTAAATAGCAACATCCTTTTTTAACTCTTTTTAAGTAAAGATCAATGCTTGAGTCTTTTAGAATACGGACCTTAATATACTAACATCACACCATTAACGACGTCCGACAACAGATTATCTATACTCGGTAATTTCACTAGGTACAGTCCCTGATCCCGAAACACAATAGTGCACAGCACTTTTATTTCACAGGACGATATCTGGCACTGCGGTGGGACCTACATAGACGACTCAGTACCGAGCCTACCACCAACAAGCCTAAATAGCTTAGATAAACAATAAATAAGATGCACAACCTCACTCAAAGTGTCCGCGCAATAATCTAAGGCCTGTAGACCATTTACGGAGAGGCTCGTGCCCTCGGTGGGAACGTTTAATGAGCTGATGATGATGATACATTTCACTATACGCGAAACTGTACTGGCGGGTATAGAATCTGGAACTCTTTGAAGTACCAATACACTTCTCAAGCATTACAATGGCCAAATAATTCGTCGTATGCACATATATCCTTACCGTTTCGGTGACCGTGGTAACGGTGGTTGCGACCACGGTTTTGATGACTGTATAGATCCAGTAGAACGGTGCCACTGCAGCCGACGCTGCCCTCGACGCGATGCTTGCTGCAATTTGAGAAATATGACATTTGGTGTGAAAATTATCTATTATATGCCGGGTGGCCATCCAACCTGCAGGCCGATCGCGCTAAATTTTGACAGATAGTTCAGACGAAATTGAAACTTAACCTTATGGCAATACCGAATTCCGAAAATGTCAAATAATACAGGATCGGAAGGATATCGTAACTACCCCCATATTATAATCAAAACGTTTCGTTTTAAAATAACGCGACCGGCTTGCAGATAGACTAAGAAGAAGTCAACTGCGTGGGATCGCGTGGTTGGTTACGACCTGCGTGGGAAGGCCTATTACCTGCAGTGGGACGATATAGGCTTATGATGACAATATTATTACCTTTAGCTGGTCTTCTGTCCGTGTAGGGATACCGATGGGACGGCCCGACGACTCTCCTGTACGCGTTCGACGTGGCGGTGGTGATCGTGGTGACTATCGTGATCAACAACCTGGTTATCCACCACCGCTGCTCCGCAATATGATAACCACCGTTGCCACGGAGATACGTGCCTTCGTCGTCAGAGCTGTCGATTTTCTGTAAAAACGACCAATTTATGTTTTGGACCAGAAATTTGTGGTATGCTTAATATTGATTAAATGGTCTGAGCGATCACTTTAGATTGCTGCTTGATCTGATTGGGTGGTAGTAGTAGGTGATTAGGTGGTAATCACGCTGGGAACATAATATAGAAGTCACTTTTTTCACCTGAAAAAGACACGCTCTAGTCCGTCTTAGCTTCAACAGCTTACCGTATATAATTTCCTAGCTCTGAAAGTGCTTAAACTGTCCGCACTGGTGTTGGACCCTGACAGCGGTGAGTACGTATAAGTGAGTATTTGTATATTTGCTTTCATTGTTAGCTTATCGTATAACATTGCCTAGACTTGGAAGTCGACCAAGCCACCAGCTGGTCTACCTCGTCCGCACCGGTGTTGGGCCCCTGACAGAGGCAGCTGAGCTTTTGGATATTTGCTTCCATTTTTAACTTTTTAACTTATCGTATAACGTTGCCTAGTCGTGAAAGTGGTCCAAGGTCCAACCGGTCGACTTCGTCCGCGCTGGTGTGAGCCCTTTGAACGTGGAACTGCGACAGCGACCGACGCGACATATTCGGTCCTTCCACAGCGGGACTGCGTGAAGTGAGTCTGTGTATTTCCTTCAACTGTAGGTATGCTTACTGTATAACGTTTCCTAGTCGTGGATGTGGTCCAAGCTGCCAACCGGTCAACCTCGTCCGCGCTGGTGTTGGGCCCCTGCACGCGAAACTGCGACAGCGACCGACGCGACATATTCGGCACGGCCACCTGCCCGGGGGCCAGCTCCACGCGGTCCTTCGACAGCGGCGAGTATGTGTAGTCCGTTTTTGGGTATTTGCTGTAACAATAGAGTGGAGATTAGTGGGGGATATGATCGTAAACTAATAATTTGATGACGGTCATGGACTCGCTGGAGATAACTTGTCCCCATGAACAATAGATTTTCTATTTAAATTTCTTTGTTTTTTCTAAACAAAATTTGACGTAATTGACCTCATTTTGGTAAATGACGAAAGTCTTTGAGCAATGCACCCTATGCGAACTAATATATGCAGATGAGAACATAAGACACTGACTGCAGACTTAGTTCACAAGTTTAAAGTTACTTAACTAGCAATGGAGTGAGTGATGCTTGGAGTGTCTTTCAGGATAAAATCAGAATTTTATTTGAAGTAAACAAACTTCAATTGCAACACAATAATCACGTTTGCTTATGCTTAGTAAAAAATAGTAAACGCACTTTTACGAAAGTTTTCCTTATTCGCAGTATTAATTTAGGCAATGTATTTTGTAAAGTGCCTTATCACATGACGTGCTAAGTTGTATATTTAATTATGCACATATTATTTTACATTGGCAACAACAAAAAAACACAGATGTTAAGTAAAAAGACATATACTTACTTGCCAGCTCTTACAAACTCAGTACATCTAATCCCTTCATACATGATGAAACATACACAATGATCGCCGAACACTTCGAAACTAACATTCAATTGTTAAACAACAATGTACTTTAATCTGCTAGTTTACGTAGATACTTTGTAATTTTACGAGGTCATTGTAATAGCCTAAAATTTCATTTCACATAACAGAAATTTTTAATTAATACCAACTATCAGCATAGAGAAGCAAAATATTATTTATTAGGAAACATAAAAAAATTACAGTCTAACAATAATGACAATGATTCCCAAAGTCCATAAAAGAGTAAAGCTACTTAAACCACCATTCATTATACAGGTAAAAGATAAACTGCCTAAATAGATAAACAGTAATAATTAGATTATTAATGACCTAAACATTAATTAGATGTTTTATAAAGATTTGCCTGCCAGTTAAGTTTAATTAAGTTTATATGCAATCGACTCCATGCACGGCCACCCTAAGATGAAAACCAAGCACACAGATAATGAAAAAATACGTCTACAAAACTGTCACAATAGTTATCGATGCGTCACCATAAAATACTGTCACTTGAAAAACTCCCGAGTATTATGTATGATTTTATATCGTCACAAATTGTGATGCCGCGCGTGCGACAATTCGCGGCGAGTTTGGCATTTGCATAGCACTGCAGTGCTGTTACAAATATAGCACAAATTTATTTATTGAGCCGCTCTAGTACTGGCACTGTGTCCTTTTGGTGATCTCTCGGCTCTCTGTAACGTTGAATATGATAGAGAACTGAGATTTGCGTTTAAGTTACTATGGAATATGATTCTGGATTGCATACATAGAAACAGTAGGCTATGTGACTCATGTTATTTCATCTTGAATCCACTCTAACCCTTTGACTGCCAATGACGCCTTAAGGCATTAGGCACAATAGGTTTCCTATTGTGTCTGGGTTAAACTACAAAGTATTTGTTGTAATATAACGTTTGGAAAACCTAAATAACGTCTACTGACATACACACAACCCAAAATAAGCGATGAGCTTGTGCTAAATACATATACATTCTACCAAAAGAAAGCCAATACAAACCGACATGTTCAAGCACACCACAAATATGAACCTACTGTCCAAGGATCGAACCCGGAGCCCTTGCTGTTATAGCGGACGTCAAAACCATATCATCACATAGGTTGTCAAAATACAATTATAAGATTATTTTTTGTTATTGATATATAATTACAATATAATTTTATTTCTAAAAATATGAACACAAATGTAATAAATATTAGCACTCGTTTTGAGGTCATATCGAACGATCAACAGCGGTGTAGATCATTTGAAGAACTCTTTAAATAAATTATTACATTTTGTTCTCAGAAATGAAACGAACGTTAATTAATTACGTTGTCTTGTTATCAATAATGTGAAATAGCAAGTAACAATACAAAAATTTATATGTAGGTTTTATATGTACAATACGAATACAATATACATTGAATTGCTTATATCAGCAAGAACAATTTTTAGTTCACTGTTCTCATGGGTGAAAATCAAAACAGAAAGTAACTTTAATTGATAACGTAAAGGCGCTAGGCCTTTACGACATTAGCAAGCAGGACCTCCAGTGCATTTAATTACCCAAGGTAGTCATAGAGAAATAAATGCGCTCAGACAGCTTTTCGAAATTCAATAAAGAATAATCGACTTTTTAAATATTGCTCTGTAAATAATTTATTTTCTTCAACTGATCTTGTTTTTCAATTACATGACTCAAATAAGACGTTCGAATAATTAACTTGTTATCTACGTACCGAATTAAAAAGGTTATCACTTACCTTATTGTAAAAATTCTTCCACCGTTTCGACGTTCATTACCGTTAATAAATTATCCATAATTATAATCAAAACAATAAATAAATTAAACAATTCAATTAAATAGCATGCGCGATAATCAAACTTAAAATTAAACACAAATTAATAAATTAAACACGTAAGTATACTCCAGCCGGCTGGCAACTGACACTTTTGAATACAAACGTTTGAAGTCAGTACAATCAATCTACCCGCGGTAAAAAAAGTTTTGATAACAGCTGACTGCTATATTTACAAAATGTGTTCAATTTCCATGTAAAAAATGACGAGTTTATTATCAACCTAGGTTACTTAGGTATCAAAAACCAGACTAAGTTCGTGAATGTGCGCGAGCGCATAATAATTAAGGAAACCTCCATTTACATAAATAGTTCGTAAGTGGTGCTATGTTTGACAGCAGTGAATGTAAGCGGTATTTGTTATGTTTAGCGGTCAACAAGCTATATTAAATAATTAAACAATATCATGCTTCGAATTCTTATAAAATTGGACCGTGTGGTAGCTTAAGTCCTAAAGTCCTAGTTATACTATGTGGGAAGGTCGCTTCGGTGCGACGTTTACGCTACTTGATCTATTGACTTAACCGCCACAAGTTTAAAGTTTCTTTACAATCCATCAGATTAGTTAATAGACCAATAGTAATTTTACTGCCTATTTGTATGAATCAATCAACACAAAGAAATGACCTCATCACTGCCAGTTTCATTTCAATTAACGAAAACGCGAGAGTAACTAGAACGATGCTGTAATTGAGATTAAGGATTGAGAGATTATTACACTTGCAGTCATTTAATTTATTGAAGATTAACTTCAAGAAATAAATTATGACTTTATTTACAGAAAATTTATTGTCGTCTTCAGGCAAGAGTGAATAAGCTGTTTCTAGGCAGGCATGATCCATCCTCGCCGCATCATCACTTACATCAGTTGATGGCGGTCTAAAGTCTCTTTAGAGTAAAAATACTATATGAGTACCTAAACTAATGTGATTTTTGATATATTGCTAGCTTAAAATATCAGCATTAGAAGCTTTGGAACTAATTGTAACTGTTATTTGACACACGGTGAAATATTAATTAGAAATTACGGAAAGTTGGTCAATACAAATATTTATGAATCTTATTAAAGTAAATGGATAAATAAGTTTGACTTATCTTATGGCGGCATAAAAGCAATGTTGTTTATAGATAATTTAATGACTATGGTTTCAACGAGTTAAGCGTTTTAAAATACACCTTGTCATTTCTGTGATAATATTTATATATTTCACGTCTAGCATATACTTCGAGACTAATACACAAGTTAAAAGTAGATGGGGGCGCTAGATGTGGAAATCTAAAGACTGCCTAGAGATGAGATACGTTGAAGGTGAGAATTCTGTTTCATTTTAGATATTCGCCGTGAAATAAAAGATGTATGCACTTAGGTTTTATTAGCACGTGCTAGTGGAATTACGGGTATACGCAACATGTATTGTCTGGGTGACAGGCGCAGTGCGATTGATGGTGAATAATAATGTTTATCAGTTGTTGGTCTACTTCAATGGGTCATGGTCAGATAACATAGGTGAGGTCCTGACGTCCCTGTTCAATTCGTAACCTAAAAAAACTGTGTAACCATAGATTAAGCTGTATGCGGGCCTGATGTGTTTTACTTGTGTGGCTGCAAATAGTAATCACTCACTTCCAATCTCGCGGCTCTGTAAAGTCGGTAAGGCAGGTGGTCGGCGCTCGGGTCTGTACAGCGCGCTCGTGTCAGCCAACGCTTGCTCGGAACGAGCTGTCTGTAGAACAAGCGCTGTATGCGGGCTGCCGTACGGACTGCAATGAAAGCCGATATAAATCATCATTACATCCCATTGTCCAACTGAACGTACCCAATCTGTTCTGTTGACAGATCCTCTTTATTAACCTCCGGAGCGGTAATATCCAAAATAATACAAATAATAAAAAAATATATAGAAAGTGAAAAAAAAAAACAAGGTCCACCATAAAAGAAATATCATTTCTTTTTTTGTATTGCAGGCGTGAGACAAAAATGACACATATTTTTTCAATAATTACACTACATATACTATCTTCTATTAAGATACATTTATATAGTTAAAACTCAAAAGGGTACTAGATTTTTGTGAAAGATCTATTCAACGTTACCACTTGATAGGATTGAAAATATTTTATTTTTTTAAATTACGAAATGGCATTCATAATCCGCCATTTGTTTTGTATACTTTTATTTTACCCTGACACTCGTCTATGAAGTCAAATCTGACGACACTCATGTATCCTAAAGTTATTTAATTTTAAAGATTGTCTATTATATCCAACATTTCGGCATTGTTGGTATATTTTAAGTTAGTTTTTTTATAAAGAGGAGCAAAGTACTAAAGGACACCTAGGGTAATTGTTTTGCACATCAAGATGCCAGTATAAGCTGGTCTCTAAGTTAAACTAAAGCATACCTGCGCGGCAAACTTGTGACGAAAAGTAAAATTTCATCTTGATGACGGATTTTGTAGGGATTAAATAGTGAATTCATGACGTGATTCAAACTTTGAGTTTTCACTTCAACATTTGTATGTATCACGGTGTTTAGATTTCTAAAACGGACCATAAAATAAAAGTTTTTTGAAATATGTTTATGGAACATACATATATATGCTATAAGGAACAAATAGATTGAGGTGATCAATTGGAAATCGCATGTCGAAACGACTATTTAAAATATTCAACATCTAGTCCCTTTAACAAGTTTGCGGTAATTTATGATTCAATATCAAAATGTTTAAGTTTTTAAGAAATGTTTCTGGTTATTCAATCCAGTCAGTGACTATGGTAAGCAAGATTATAGTAAGGTCATTTTAAATCATAGTGTAATCATCTAGTAGGTTTATTGATGCAAATTTAAGTTAAGCAATCCTAAAACTAATACGCTGTAATAATCTTTGAATTTGTATCTGAGAAGTCGATTCAATAACACCCTTTATTCGCCTTAAGTCAACAGACACAAAACAATCGCTTGAAGGTTATCTCGAGAAAAACAGTAGAAGTCTATTGTTTGATTGTTAGGTACTGTTAATTATAAGTAATTGATTACCTAAATAATTTGTATCTGATTTCATAGGGGTTTAAAAGTTGAAGGGTGAAAGTTACAAACATTGTTAATAACTTTATAACTAAACTTTGTTTTGTATTTATTTCTGAATTATAAAATTTTAGGCACTAGCTCTTTTAATTTTAACGAGTGCTTAATAATTTATTAAAAAAGAACTAATACTAATTAATTAATATTTTTTACTATTTTCCAGATAACAAGGATCTTAGTGTCACATACGTAGTTATGGAGTCATCAACGATATACTGCATCAAACCACCTAGCTTCTATAAATAAACTCAATGATAAGTGGGTTTCACATTTTATATGTAAAAGAGTCAACTGATCGCTCGAATTGAGTGTAAACAAGTTTCTACTACGCATATCTATTTTTTATAACTAATGCCTTCGTTAAAAATCAGCATTTATAAAATAAATGCTGATTTTTAACGAAGGCATTTCATCACTTTGGGATTGAGGTAATTTAGACAAAGTGATGATCAGCAAAATAAATACTTTTTGTATAACATGTACATCGTATTTTTAACAATTATGTACCTGCAATGTCTTAATGATTTCCGATATTTAGTTTAGTTAGAGGAATTAGGCAACTGCTACGCGTACCATAAAAAAATGTATAGATGTTTGTCAATTTATATAACGTGTAACCTTACAAAGGCGTTCGCCGATACTCCAGCGGTAATCAATAACAAATTGTCACAAGTATTAGCATTACAATTTGTATTCAAATTGTTAATTGCGAAAAAATAATATTCCAAGGTCAAGTACCGTCTGAATGTAGTCCTTAGATTTCAGGAAGCGGGGAATCTTAATACATAATTTTGAAATGTTTTGACGGGACATTATTATTGTATTAATGAACTGCCGGTTTTCTGCTCACCCTATCAGGGGCAAACTGAAGCGATCTAGGTTAGGTAGCTTGCCCAGAAAAGTGTTTCACTAATATCTTGATATTCAAGATATTAGTTAGGTTTCTAAAGTAACTTAAAATAACGTAGTGATTATGATCTAATCCGCTAGAAAACTGTCGCGAAGCCATGGTTGTGTGAGGACAGTTAACTCTGGTGCGTCTTCAACCATATTAAAATGAAAATTTAAACCCAAACAGGGAAGGGTTAAATTAATTGATATCGGATAAATTAGTCAAGTTTCTTGGACAGGTGCCCTCTAGAATATTATTTTTTCTTATTTTATTTAAGCAGCAACTTTTGGAACGGAACACGACCATTCTTATCCATTGTTATTGCTAACAGTACCTTTCGTTAATATCATAGCTACACCTACTAGACGCGTCAACATCGACGCAGGAAACAATTTTAAAATTTTGCTTGCATGTTTTTTTTACGTCACCAGACATTTCGTAAATACGCACCATTGAAAAACTGGACGCACGCCAACTGTGCAACTGTGTTAGTTTTGTAAATCCGTATGTCGACGCTGCCCAGCTTTGGTATATGATGCCAAAGTTTAGTTTATCAATACAAAGCGCTTTCTCAAGATTCGAACGAATGCAAGCAACTTAGCTGGCCTATTCTTTTCACAATTATAGTTAGGTGTTCTAGTACGACGTCTAGGAGGACGCACAATTACTCAGATAAAATCTTTTTATTTTCTTTTATGTTACGTTCAGCACGCTCGATCAAGCGAAGGAGACCAACAACGGCAACAACTGATAGACAGTTATTATTCTCCATCAATGCCACGCTGCGCCCGTACCCGAGACAACAGATGTTAGGTATGTTATACCCGGTAATTTCACTAGCTACAGTGCCTCATCCCGAAACACAATGCATAATACTACTGTTTCACGGGACGATATCTGGCACTGCGGTGGTACCATAGACGACTCAGTACCGACCATTCGTGCGAAACATGGTTCTACGGCTTTTCATCAACATTTCCTCAGTAACTTACCGGTCGCGCGTCACATTCTGGGTGGTGATCGGGCTGAGGGTGACGTCGGCGAGGGTGCGGTACCCTGCGAGCTAGTCGACACGCGCTTACTGGCTGTTGATCTCGTTCTGGGGCAAAATATGAAACATTTTTATATTTTTTTAATACATATTATAAGTAATTCGAAATACGTATTTTGCAGTCAGAAAAACTATAATTTAGTAACTGAATTGTTTTTTACCGACTGCCGCAGGAGTTTTCTTGTATTTACTTCTTCAGATTTTTATGTGCCTTATCACCCTAAACGGGTAGGCTCGTGCCTATCGGTGGGTACGTTCAATGAGTCGATGATGATGATTACGTCAATTTCGTGCAGGGCATATGCCGCACAGCATAGTGTACGGCGTCCCCGTTACACAACTCGTAATTAGTATTAATTTGATACGTTGTTTATTATTAAGAACACGACGAAGGCATTTCGATCAAAGGCTTTGAATGATAGTCAATAGCCAAGTTAATACGATGTTAATATAACCTCCAACAGTGTTAAAAAAGACAAGTACACCAACGTTTAATTCTAATATTTTAAGATTAGCAATATATAAGAAGACAAAAGCCTTTACAAAGTCATGTACGGTGTCAATCTCTGTAATCTATGGGTTATGCTACATAATATAACAGGTGATCCTTTTATCAAGTTCAAATTATATTATCTGTGCTTTAATGCTTTCGCGGATTGTTCATAGACTTTTATTCGCCGATTAGTCTTTGTAATTTTGTTATTGAAGTAAAACATTACGTACGTTTTGCCTATGGAGTACGTTACATAAAATATCATAAAAAATTACCACCGTCCTAGATAATGCGTAATTATTACGCATGGTGTACAATGAACAAGTACAGCGTTAAGATTAGAGCGAGGTCGAATCCGAGTCTTGGATCACAAAATATTTCGCAACTGCGTGCAGAGTAAATGACAAAGACTTGGTGGTTTAATATATAAATGTATTTCAATTACCTGCCTATTACTAGGCGAAAGGCTTGATTAGCATGTTTAGTTCACATTCCTTGCACAGGTAATTCACTGTTAAAAGTATTCAATGAACATGCAATGGCAATTTTTTATGGGTAGTTTTAGGTTTATCCTTAGCTATCGTCTTTTATTTCTTTATTAAAAGACTTCATGGAAAGACATAAAAAAATACGTTTATATGGTTGCATTGAATATGAAAAACGAATGTAGGATTCACAGTATTTCGACTTATTTCATATCTACGAGTATAGTAAAACCATTAAACAGGCAACGTGCAAAACGTGGAGTACCTCTTAAAAAGGTTATTAGAATCACAATGTATTTATGAGAACCCCTGTTTTTTTCATAGTTGCAACAGAATAACATCACTGCAGTTTCCAGATCTCTCTGGTCTGGTCACTGGTAACAGCGGAATCTTAGTACCTATTAGGCTCCAATTTAACTCCTTAGGAACGGGAACCTTAAAATTAGTATGTATGAACTAATTACTAAGTATCAAATAAAGTTGCCAGAGAGATAAGTAATTAATTAGACATGGCTGTCGTCATCCACAAGTGTATCATGAAAGCATTCGGCTACTGCGAAACGAAATGGCAAAAAATGATCAGAGCCTGTCAGCAATGACATCATTCGGCAAACATAACAAAAAGTCTCAGCAATTTAAGGCGAATGCCGTAAGTGTTAATCGAAGAGTACAGCGATCGCTAGTGGAACTAATGCTCTATGATTCATAGATCCGGACGAGAACTGCGGTCTTTGACATTGGTCGTTGATGGGCCATTCAAACAGCGAATTTGTCTTATAGAATAGCTGAGCTACTTTTTTCGATCACTATTTCGAACCTTCCGGTTATACAGGCCAAATCGCGGGAGGTGCGTGGGACACTGCTTTACGCTATCACCGCGCGCACTGCTTGACTCCTTACAAGTTATTTCTCTGTTTCATTTCTTCCCTTCTAGGGCATGATTAAAACACGACCGCCTTCGTTCTATAAAAAGGACTTATTTCTAAACATATTATGTTATTACAACACTACGACGTCACGGTGTTAGATAAATTAATATAAGGCGCCGGAACTAGATGGTTGATTCAATATAAGTTAAGCTTGATCGACGTCTTAAATAAACAAGTTTGCACTGATTCAGCTCTTGTTAATTAGGTATTTATAAGTAGGAGCTAGGCTGCAACTGACAAACAATATTCGTACCAAAAACACGTAAATCTGTATAAACTTGACCTAGAATCACTACGGAAGTTACTTATGTAAACAGTAAATGACGTTCCCGCCTTGCAAATTTTAACGCGACACCTATCTTCATTGTCAAGGTTATTTATGACATATCCATTGTTTTAGCGTGCATATGTTGTAAACTCTGATTTTAAGTAATATACAATTTTATGTAGATAAAGAATAAGTTGTGATGGTGACGCGAGTGTAGAATACAATCATTGATAATTTTAACTAAATTTTAAGTGAAATCTGTAGACTAGATATGAACATCACTTGGATACGGCATCGGCGGCTTTTTGCAGTTATGTATTAACTATTGGATTTTTAATTTCGTTTTATATTAACTTTATATCTTTTTTTTGTATTATGCATATGTAGTAGCTATATATGCATTTATAAATAAGATTAAGAAGACCCTTATTTCAGGGCCTCCCCAAAGTAACACACCAACCTAAGTAGGAACGGAAGTTGACAATATCAATTAACGGTTGAGCTTAGCTTCGTGTGAAGAATAACAATGCCTAGCTAATGTACTGTACGTACTAATAACAGCCGAATTCCTCTTTAATCTTAAGTCTTTTGTCACTTGCACACAAATTTGGCGCCATATTTACTTTAACAGTACTAGATTTACAAGGTGGTAGACTCGATACTGAGTCGGCTAGGTAAGTACCACCGCAGTACCAGATATCGTCCCGTAAACAGGAGTGTTATGCACTCCTGTGTTTCGGGATGAGGGCACTGTAGATAGTAAAATTACTATAAGAGACCTAACATCTGTTGTCTCTAGTGTCGGCACAGTGTGGCATTGACGGATAATAATAACTGTCTATCAGTTGTTGTCTCCTTCAATCCCGCTCTGTTACCATCAGGTGAGCGTCCTGACCGTCCTACACTAACAACATAAAAAAGACGACCTTTTTCCAAAATTGTCCTTAATTATCTTTTTTCCATAAAGGGGTGGCTTGTATGTGACATCGATACAACATTTAAAGTTAACAGAAAAGCGTTGCAAATATTTTGATAAGGATTACGCTCTCATTCTAAGCTTGTCATATTTTAAAATAATACTTAAAGCAAACAGAAATTCTCATTTTAATGCGCCAGGAAGTGGCAAAATCGACTGAAATATTATCAGTTCGTCTTGTAAAACACGTAGCAGTCGTATGATTTGCATTCCTGCGTCAAGGCAATTTAAGATAATAATTTTAATTAACTCACATTCTTAAATTATTTTAAGATAATGCAAAAAGTATTACTTTCGAGCAAGCACTTCTTATAAACTATCTATTTAGCGTAATATAGCATAGGTGCGTAAAATATCTAAAATTGTTACCTACTAACTTAACTATTTTGTTCGCCAACGACATTTGCATTGCTCGCAGTTAAAAAGCTCGTTTATACGCAACCGTCATATTCCGTATGTCTACTATATGAGAAACGCGGTAAACTATTTACAAGCTACAGTAAACACGTAACCGATGGTTAGTTCATCTGGTTACAAAACTGACCTTCAACCAAGAATACATCTCGCGTTCACACTACCGCCCTATCGATCTACACAGGCGTTTACGTATCGCCATAGTAACATTTCGGGCACGTACCTTGTTCCTTGGCTACTAAATAAAGCACTAGTGTTTAGTTAATTAGGTCAACAATCAAACACCATTTACTTATCACCGAAACTGAATGCAACCGTTTTAGTCTGATCGCGTTCTGCCACTGGAGCGTCGCATATGGCTTATAATAATACACATATGGAAGTACGAGAGTCAAAAATAAACCACGCGGGGGAAGTTTGATTTCAGTTATATTTGGACGTGTTTATGTTTTCCTGTTACATGTACAAACACAATGATCATATTGGGTAAAATTTTTAACCAAAATAACAGAGATACTCAGTTTATTTCAAAGTTTTTGAATATCAATGAAATACATAGAGTCTTTGTACTTAACTTTGGACGTTATAGCTCCTATTCAAATACAAATAGACTTTCATAGTTAATGGTACTTAATATTACTTCAGTGCACATGCTGGAGCCACACTAACGGGAATGCCATTAATTATCGCAACAATGGCCGTTAACTTCAGTCGTAGCCACCACGCGATAATTGGGCAGTTTAAATGTATTAAAACCTATCGCAATAATTATCGCGCTAATTGGAATTAGATGTTCCATTAGTGTAGCCCTAGCATAAGTGACGAAACACTCACCTATAAAATCAAAACAAAAACAATCAGCACCAACACGAGAACAATACACGGATTCACAACGTCGGACACCATTTTGCTTCCAAAATCACAATGTGACTAAACAATAAATCTTAGAGCCGGTTATGATATAAAAAGCGGACACCACGGTGGGCGGCTGGTCAACTCAATTATGTAATTGTTATTTATACACACCGTAATTGTATATCTATAGATGCGGGCGTGGAGTAGTGGGGAAAAGAGACCGCGATAACTGAGGGCAAGTTCAAGCTCAGTGCATTACTTTTAAAAGCTTTTTATGATATGCACTTGAATATACAATTTGATAACTCTTATCGTTATAGTCCATTAATATTGGTATTAAGTGTTTTATACACTATTGGTAACTTAGGCAAGAGTTTGGTACAAAAATACCTCAAGCAATGTGCTGGTAGCTTTAAAAATAGTATCACTATGAATATGGTATAAATAACAATATACCTCTAGTTATGGTTCTTATATCGAGATAAAAAAACTTTTTACCACCGTATAGCTACCTACTTTTTCTGTGTATCTTGATTTCAGTTTTAGGAAACATGCTTGCTCTCTTTTTTTCTTCCAATATTGAAAAAAAGAACAGTTCTAAACAATAGAATTTGAAAAAGAACCGTGAGACCTATAAACAAATTAGCAGTTTCAAGTCCTACCGGAATATCTCCTTGCGATGTCCTCAGCCTGTCGAGGCTCTCCTCGGAGGAGTAGTCCGAGGTCTTGACCAGTTTCTCCGTGAGGCGGGTCGACTGGCGCGTGCGGTGCGCCGGGGTGACGTTATGCTCCTCCTCCGTTTCCGTGATGGGCTCCGCTGTCGCTTTGCTCACTGATGGTTGGAGTTGCCTAGAAAGAAATATTTATTAGGTGCTGGATTCTTCTCGTTAGAACAGTACGAACCAGTATGGATCGATAGAATCAAATTTGACATTTAAAGTGTTCTTTATGGACCTACATTTGAATACTTAAATATATTTTTGATTTGCGGAAACGAGTTTCAAGTGACAGAATTGTCCTAGAAAAAACACGATTGCCAGGGACGAAAGGCGTAGACAAAAGCCGCTTTTAATAGAATATGATAAAAAAACTAAACGATTCGCACGTTGCAGTTAAAAGTTATAAAACGAGTCTTTTGAGACAAGTCTGTTTGTAATGGTCTGGTTGTTTCTATGTTAATAAGAACGTATTTACAAAAAAAAAAGATATATGTGTTTAGCCCATTGAACACCAGGAATCCAGACACAATAAAAAATCTATTGTGTCCGGTGCCTTCAGACGTCATTGGCGGTCAAAGGGTTAACCGTTGTTTAGTACCCATATTACAGGCTAAATGCTTAGTTTGCGAATAGATGGCGATGTGTATATATCTGTGGATATTTATTTATACAAACAGACATGTTCAAGCAAACAAATGTTTGAACTTTCCAGGGACCAAAATCGGAACTGTTGGTGTAAGAGCCGTCATCTCTACTATTTACAACACATGGATCGTATATTCGTATCACAATAAATGTATTTCATCATCAGCACATTCAGGGTAGTGCCATCATCATCAGCTCAATTTTATCTTCCCACCGAGGGGCACGGGCCTACCCGTAAATGGTGTATAGGGCTTAGTCGACTTAACGCAAAACTTTTGAATTTCTTCGTAGGCGGACGTAGTTTTTTCTCACGATGTTTTCATTCATCGTAAGATGTAGTCGAATCGTCCGAAAAACGTACATATAATTTAGAAAATGGCAAATTACTCTCGCTAATGTTTCGTGTGTTGATATCAATTTGAATATTGTTCAGAATTATTCATGCAAATTATAATTATGCACCTAGTATGTTACCTATTTAACAAACTCGAAAGTTGTATTTGTGCGTTAGTAACTTTTCGGTATACTACAGCAGAACAGACTTATTTACATGATACAGTTAAAATAAGACTTGCAACATTTTTAATGGCTATATCAGATTACGAAAATCACTGTGGTGAGCAAGTTATTGTGTGCACAGGCTTAAGGTCACCATGACTATAAAACCATGGGTGACACAACCTCACTGTGATGCAATACCCATGATGTCACTGTAAACACAACCTGTCCTTAACAAGAACTTTAGATTCTATCAACCTTTTTAATACTGATTGGAACTATGTTATGAATATGTCAAACCTTATTGTAGATAGATAAATACTTAAATAATATGGCACTTTTTCACTATCAGAGATTATTCATGATTTTTTAAATTCTGTATTAACTATTATATTTGAACAGATACAAACAAATTGATTTAAATAATTGTGATTGGTGTTTAAACAGATAAAAAACATATTATGCAGTTACCCATATTTAACAACAAAAAATGAATGGTTTCGAAAGGAAAAATCTCATTTTGGAAATTGAGGCTTAAGTATTTGCTATGAACAATTTTTTTTTTAAGTTTTTAACACATTTATGGTACATTATATGATTGTAACTAAATTGTTCAATTTAATACAAATAAGGGACTCCCATGTTAAGCTGGGTAGTGCAATAGGTTGAAGCAAGTTGGAAGTTCAAAGCCAACCTGTCTGCTTGTGGTACACATAGTGGAAAAGCTCACAATGCTCTGGTGACTAGGTTAGAACTACATAGTTTTTAGTGCAAGTCTTTGTAAGAGGCCTCATACAGCAGAGGATGTTTAAGCTGTAGACTAAGAAGAAGGGAGTTATATTCACTAGTAACTTGATTAGGAAATGTTATCCAGAAAACAAACCATTTCATTTATTTATTTAATAAACTAATACCTAAAATTACTGGCCCTTATTGCTATTTACTGTTCTGAATAAATATTGCATCTATTGGTTTCATATTCTGCTCAGAACTATGTCTAAATAATAAAATTTGTTAAGTCATCATTAACATTGTGAGGAAACCTAAGCAAACCTGCAAACAGATTCAAAGTTGTGTGTTAAGTCTGCCAATCCGCATTGAGCTTACATGGATGACTAAGACCAACACACCCTTAATGGGTAGGCTCGTGCCCCTCAGTGGGAACGTAAATGAGCTGATGATGATGAAGTACATAGAAAAAGATTATAAAGCTGAAACTGGCAGTTGAAAACACGATGGCTGGGGACAAAAAAGACTTGGTCCCAAAAGAGATGTTTCCAATAGAATATGTTAGAAATACGTGAAAAACATTGTGAGCAAAACCTGCACACGCCCGTGAAGAGATTCAAAGTTGTGCATGAAGTCGTCTAACTCGCACTGGGCCCGCATGGACTACTAAGGCCTAATCACCCCATAGGGTAGGCGCGTGCCCCTCGGTGGGACGTTTAATGAGCTGATGATGATGATGTTAGAAAAAATCTAAACAATTTGCATGTTGAAGTTAAGTCTAGACCAAGTCTTATTTTTTCCTGGCCATTCTAGTTTCCTGCTACAATTTTGCTGCCCGTGTTAGCCTCATCAAAAATTCATAAATGGATCACATTAAAAATACAATAAGACAGACTGAAAATAAACAAAGTGAATTTAATAAATACAAACATGTCCACTTAATTTATAGGATATTAAATTTTAAACTAAATGTCAATAGTTACTAAATAGTAATCTTTCTTCATTAAGATAAACTAGGTTCATATTTCCTGAAATTGTTAACATAAACAATACAAATGATCATGAATCAATAATGCTCACACTTATATTTGTAAAAGGATAAAGTCCCTTATCTAAAACTTTTATACCAATGATTAGATCTGATAAGAACACACCAGTTTTCATAAACAAACAGTGTAACATATCCTTAAAATAGAATGTAATACAGTTTTCAGCACATAAATAAGTATAACATTTATTTTTATATAGTAATAGGATAAGCGTAGCGTAGGACGCCCTCCGGCCATAGACCGACGACTTGCGGAAGGTCGCTGGTGGGAGCTGGATGAGAAAAGGAGGACCGGGATATCTGGCGCAAAATGGGGAGACCTATGTCCAGTAGTGGACTGCGATAGGTTGAAGAGAGAGAAAAGAACAGTTTTAGATAAGATCTAAAACTTTTATAGCCATTGATTAGATCTGATAAGAACATACCAAAGTCATAAACAAAATACTGTAACAAATCCTTAGAAAGTTAGAATAGAAAGTATAACAGTTTTCAGCACATAAATCAGTAAATCATTTTTTTTAAGCTATCATAGTTCTCTGCTCCACCTAAATCTACCCTATACTGCACCTAACATATTGTTTCAGTTTTCCTAATCACCACCAAAATTGGCAATAATATGTTATACATTTTATTACTTAAAAAAGGCTGTCGGTTGACTAGGATTAGTAATCCTATAATGTAATTAATAGCTTTTTTGTGTCTTTCTTTTGAGCTTATTATACCAATACATAAGTAGCACACTAAGTGTATTAAATTTCTGATTAAATATGTACTAATTTCATAAATTATTTAAAACATATACAACAATTGAAAAACATGACTAAGGAATGCAATGGATGTGGATTCCTGAGTCATGTGTTCATGGAAGTAACGTCGGTAACTTACTTAATTGGAGTACTTCTTCTAACAGGCGTTTTCCTTCCCGACTTGTGGTGTGCGTGATCACCGCCTTCAGTGCAGGTCTCGCGATCACAGCTCGACCTGAGGAATGGTGTTTTAGAGCGCGACCTTGACCTCAATCCAGTAACCGTTGGGTTCTCCATAGTTCCTCTTGTCGCTTTTCACCGATGTGAAATCATTTTACAAGAATATAACCTATAAGTAGTGACCCATTTAATAACCGTCCAAATTCAAATAAGTCCAAGAATTTCTGTCCAAGATATTGCACAAGGATATCTATTTCGGTGGCTTCATGTGCTACCCCAAAAGAACGTAACTCGTATGTGTAATATTATAGTAAATAATGTTTTATTAAGCGCAATAAATACACAAGTACGATCACCACGTACACTTTAACAATAATAAACGATTGTACAACAAACTTTGTACTAAATTGGGCGCGTAACCGTGAAATTCGTGAATTTCGTAACTTATCACTCGCTAAACATAAACTGATGACGTCATAAAAAAGACGTTACGGGCCATCTGTCATTGTCAAATTATTGATTGTAGAATGCCATAAACAAAAACGTATTTACTCTTTACAACATTTGTCGCCACCAAAAAATAATGTTAGTTTTCTAAAATCATAGTTAAAATATGTTAATCATTAGGGAACAAAGGAACAAAAAAAGTATAGGGATAATCAAGTATTGCTTGGGTCAATTATTTTATATTCATTGCATTTGGACTAGGCTAAGATCATAGTCTTGCTGCCTCGTCATTAGTATTTTATATTAAGTTTAAGATAAAATGATGATCGCAATGACGATGAATGATGATGATGTATATGATATATATGAATTCCTTTCCTTCCCCATTAGTTTCAGTTAAGATTCTATTCCATTCCCATGGCAAGGTTGACATTTCAGAAGTCGACAAATGACAGTTGACACTTGACAGTCCGTGGCGCGCCATTGTAAACTTCTTATTTTTATTATTTGTTTAACTTCTAACTTCTAAATTGTAATATTACTGTTTAGATGGATTCAAACAATTATTTTTGAAGCTCAGAGAGCTTGGCCACGTTAATAGTAAGCTGTATGAATTACAAGAATACTGCAAGACAAAGATTGACCAGGTGAGTTTCTAAAATAATATATGTTTTTTAAAATTATCAGTTAAAGTATGTTATTATTAAGCATTGCTTTTCAGATATATACGTTTCTACCTCGCCGAATACTAAATAGCGATGGCCCTGATGTGCATTGCATACTAATGGTTTCTCAAATAACCCCAGCTCTAAAATTACAGCCAAGGTAATAATTTAATTTTGTCTTATGATTAAGCTTTCTTTATTCATCGTCAACATCCAACCAACGGCCAACCAACAAACAATCTTAATCAATGCATACACATAGTGTTCCATAATTAACAGGCTGTCAAAGTATGTACATCATAATAGTTGTTTAAAACAAAACTAACACAAATAGTCTCAAATAAGACCAATCCAAATAACATGGAAAAACCTAATGTTGCTAGAATTTTTACTTTTATAGTATCTAATATAAAAAGTAATTGCACGGGGTCTTTATTTCCACAAAAAATGAATTTCTACTACTCATTTTGCCAAAACCTCCAAGAGTGTTTTCGACTTAAAATAATTTTCTGGTTTATTTACAGATTATAGATATAGTTCTGCAGTCCATGAGGAAAGGATCAACATCCTAACTCATTGCAGTGATGTCATCAGTTGTGCTTAGAATTGACACATCAGTCACCTGAGACTTGGTCCGATGGTGTAATGAAAGCATTCAATCTATCATTGAAAACAGTGATGTTAATATGATGTAAGTAATACAAGATACAAACATAACATAATTTATTTTCATTTAGTTTTCAACCAACCAACCAAATAGGCAAATGATCTGGTCTACATGGCAGCTAGCTGAAAGATGTCAGCTGATAGGCATTGTTCCCCACAGTGGCGTACACAGATATTATGAATAGGGTATGCAAAGTGAGTGACACCAAATGCAAAAACAATAAATAATTTACATTTTTGTTTTTAATAAAGTGCTGTTGATGATGGCAGAATGCCTATAATTTCAAATATGTAGAGGGAAAATGGGTGAATAAGTATGTATGTAAGCAATTATCCAGGTTTTCTGGATGCACAGGGTATGCACTGCTTATTTGCATTATGGAGTGCACACCACTGAATCCCCATAGGAGTAAATAAAAATAATTAGGCTTTGATTAACATTAGGGCTACATTATTGTGTATGATGATGAAGAGTTTTCTCTCAATGTTAAGATATTAACATGCAAGTTATGGAAAACTTAACTAAACCTAATCTTGCTTCATCACTTTAACGAAGTTAGTTTTGACTGTCAAACAGTTGCAGACTCATCACATCAGTGTTTTTTATTGGAAACCTAACATATCATCTGTCTTCGTCAATGGCAATTTATGAAAAACTGAGTTACTTCAAAAATCTTTTTAAGAATGATTTATTATTTTTCCAGAGTTCACAACAATTAAAAAAGTAATTTAACATATTATTACAGTTGGCGGGACATACTACCTGAATGCTTAAGTGCATTATCTTCACACAATGAAATAAAACATTGTGGCACTGTAATGACAACTGGTGAATATAAAGAACAGTGCATACACACATTGTGCCAGTGCCAGTGGGCTGAGAAGCAGTTAGTGCAGCTAGTGGCTATGTTTAAGTAAGTAAATCTATTGATAGGGAATATTTTAAATGTTGGACAATATATTTCTGCTGTATAAGGCTGAAACAGGAAGAAAAAAATCTAGCAGGAAAAACAATTGCCAGAGAAGATTTTTTTTATTTTATAATTATACTTTAGTAATGGGCAGGGGTTAAAAGTCAAGTAAAAAGGTAAATAATAATAAATAGGCAGAGGTAAGAATACCAATTTAAAACCATATGCCAAAATAATGTTACACAATCTCATTGGAATGGCCATGTTTAATTAAATAAATTAAGCAAGTTTTTGTTAACCCCAATCAACTATGATCACCTAATAAAATTAACAACTGGCTTGATAGATTCACATTTACCAATATTGACATTAGGAAATTCATCAATATATTAATAAATTTATAATTTTCCAGAGATATGCAGTTGCCAAGAAATGAGCACAAGCAAGTTGTAAACAAAATTTGCACACACATCATAGATATACCACCTGATGTTCTACCACCACTTGTCCATCAGCTACTAAAGTAAGTTTTCATTAAATTAAATGTATAAAATTGTGACTAAATAAAGCACCTAATATGGAGACCGCGTCTCGGCATGCGTAGCGTAGGATGCCCTCCGGCCCGATGGACCGACGACTTGCGAAAGGTCGCTGGTGGAAGTTGGATGAGAAAAGCGGAGGACCGGGATGTCTGGCGCAAAATGAGGGAGACCATTGTCCAGCAGTGGACTGTGATAGGTTGAAGAGAGAGAAAGCACTTAATATAGTTTCTTTTTTCCAATATTTTTTTATTTTTTACATTCACACAGCACCATCTAGTCCAAAACTAAGCATGAGCCTGTAATATGGGTACTAAACAACTGATAAACATACTTATATAATTTTTTTGTTGTAAATACATACATATTATACATACAGCTTAGACCAATACAAACAAACATGTTCATGCACACAAATGTTTGTACTGCCTGGGGATTGAACCCGGAACCTTGGTGTAGTAGCCAATGGCTCAACCATTACACCACATGTTCTTCAAAAGGCGCATTTAACAGTTAGTCCTGGCTACTATCTTACGATGGTAGTTGTTATCAACCACCATAGTATTTTATCAATAATGTAACAATTTCATTTTCAGACTTTGCAAGACATACCATGTCGAGGTTGTGCTATCTCATTTGAGTCATTACTTCAGTGTGCGACTGTACAGTAAGTTAGAGCCTCCGCCACAAGACTCTGAGTCTACAACAATGGATATTGATGATATAGGTTAGTGGCTAGTAATAATTCAACAAAACAATACAAAATTCTAATATTATCATTATCTAGGCTTAAAAAACTTGCCTGCAAGAAGTTGTTCTCAAATTACCCACTAGATAGCGTCTTTTGGGGTTTATACGCATGTAGGTGTGTGTACATAATAATTTAATGTTTAACAGTAATTCATGCAGCCTTAGTCACACCATTTCCCAGGCAGATATCACAACCTGTCATTTGCATTTATAACCCTGAAACATTTTCAGTAATAGATAGATAAAAACCTTTGGAAGTGTCCCCTGCACCTTACTATTAAATAACAAAACTTTAGAGCCAAATGTCTTGGTTACAATCTTAGATAAACTATAAAGTAACTAGACGCACAATCACTAAAAAATATCAATAAAAAAATGTCCGAGCCACTTGACACAAATGTTGACTTATTGTTATATTATGACATAAAATTTTAACATGTTAACCTTAAAGCGTCATTTAAAGGGTACAAAATTTGAAGCACGAGCATACTTCTATGTCACTATGACATGTAGTGAGCGATGTGTTGAATGAAAATCCTACCCAACTAACGCTCTGGGCAGATTTTGCTGCAGACACTTAAATGCCAAAATAGTATAATTAATTTTTTATACATAATTAATTTTTTTAATGATTTAAAAATTAAATTATTATTATTATTATTTTTAATTTAGTGAAAGTACTTCCAAATAATACAGATTATATTTAATAACATTTACTAATTTGATACAAAGAATATTTATTATAAAAATATCTTATTGAAGCATTGAAGTCCCCCTCTCTGTCTGATTGTGGGGTGCCTGACAGGGTCCATATTGATACTAATGTTTGTTATAATTATACCAACCTATAAACATATGGAAAAGCAATAAAGAATTGAATTGAGTGAAATTGTGCGTCTATTTAGTCTATTCTTTATCTAAGGTCACGAAATAATAGTTTTCAGTGCCCCACAGTCCCGCTGAGCTGAGTCGTTGTTTGTCCACGTGCATATACCACATAACAGAGGGCGCTGCCGAGCCGGAAATGATACGCAAACACTTGAAGGCGTGGCCTAAGACACAGTTGCTCCGTGCACCCTTCATCATAGATCTGGCGCTCGCATTGTCTGATAAGGGAACGGACTATAGGTCTATTTGTTTGGATGTAAGTTATTAGTTCACATAATGACTTACTTAGAGCGTCGGTGGCTCAATGGTGTGGACTGTTCCCTTCCGACCGGCATTTTCAAATCCCGCCACTTACCAATCACGAAGGAAAACATCGCGAGGAAAACTGCGCACGTTTGCGAAGAGATTCAAAGGTTGTCAGTGAATTTGGCCAACCCGCACTGGGCCCGCGTGGACTACTAAGGCCTATACACCCTTTATGGGTAGGCTCGTGCCCCTCGTTGGGGACGTATAATAAGCTGAAGATGATGATGATAATGACTACAGTTTTCCAACACAGACACACACAACTGGTCATAAAATTAAAATATAAAAATCAATTCAAATTTACTAGGTGGTAGACCCGATACTGAGTCGTCTAGGTAGGTATCACCGCAGTGCCATATATCGTCCCATGAAATAGAAGTATTTTGCACTTCTGTGTTTCGGGATGAGGGCACTGTAGGTAATTAAATAATTGCTAGCTTAAAGTGGCACAAGTGACTATGCGGTTTCCCCGTAGGATTCGAACCCACGGACCCCGAATCTACTCCACATTCAAACCGCTACACCACGAAGATAGTTACGTGTATCTATAATATCAATCTTGATTATTAATTGTTATTATTATCATTAGCTCATTTTACGTCCCGAACGAGGGGCACGAGCCTACCCATAAAGGGTGTTTAGGCCTTAGTCGTCCACGCAGGCCCAGTGCGGATTGGCCAACTTTACGCACAACCTCTGAAACTCTTCGAAGGTGTGCGTAATTTTCTTCACGATGTTTTCCTTCACCATAAGAGCGTTGGATAAATGTACGTACCTATATCGAAAATTCTAAAACATTGGGACGTGGCGGGGTTTGAACCTGCACCGTCCAGAACAAATGCAACAGTCCACACCAATGAGCCACCGACGCTTATCATCAATCCTAATGATGATTTTAATTTGTAATCCATGATCTCAGGTGATAAAGAACGCCATCGAGCAACGGGAGATAGATGCGATT
>PQWD01003472.1:0-46430 GCA_019425675.1 Leucinodes orbonalis
TAAAAAAAACGTCGCGTTGGGGACCGGTGACTATAATAAGAAGCGTAAAAGCCTAAAGAGGTAACCATCTTATGAAAAATATCGTAGATAAGAAAGAAATAATTAGGAGCGATAACGATATATTGAACCTAAATACACCGGTTTATGTCAGTTGCAACTCCTCGATCGAATTATCTGCTGCGCACCAATGATATTCTGTACATATAAAGGTAGATACGCCATCCGTGCCTCAAAAACGAACCGCCTAATAGAGTACAGTTGCACTCTTTTGTTTAGGTAAATGTGTTTGAAATTCGAAATATGTGTAATATGTCAATGCATTCGGAACACTTTTTTCGATTGTTTTGTGAGTATATCACGAATTCATACTTTTTACATCATTGCTGCGCACTGGCAAATGCCGTTCAGTCTGCAAGTGTACTGTGTGCGCGCAGACAACGGGACGATGCGAAATAATACATCTCGAACTTCATTTTATTTTCCTGGATGGAAATTATAACCAGTTGATTAAAATTCTCACATTTTTAAATACCGGTTTCCAAGCTCTGGTCCTATGAGTAAATTATATACGAGTTATTAAGAAAGTATATCATCAGCCTATAACGGCCCATTGCCGTGCACAGGCCTCCTGCACAGCATAGCTATGGGGAGGTTGGGCCGCAAAGACCGTACAACCCTCCACATGTGCTCAATGTGGAATGGTGTGTAGAAAAGTATCATCATCAGCTAATTAAATGTCTCCACCGAGGGGCACGAGCCTATTCCTAAAGGGACAAGTGTGGATTGGCCGACTTAACGCACATCTTTAAAATATTTCGCGATGTGCGCAGGTTTCCTCACGAAGTTAGCGCTATCCTAAAGTAACTATTCCACGCGAACGAACCGCGCGCAAAAGCTGGTTGTTCATAAAAGTTATATGGTATAGTGTTCTAACAAAAATATTTCTTATTTTATCATAAAATAAAGCAAATACTTGGGTAATAAGATTTAGGTGGTTTTCTGCGTCTCATCCCGCGGAGTGATTTGTTCGCGGTACGCGTAGATAGGGTTTTCGAGACGCACAGGTCTCCAATTCCGCTAATTTGAAAATGCGCAAATGGAATTGCTATTTTGTTAATTGTAAAATTGTGCACTCATTTTTCTGTTTTATGGAAGAACTTTAATTGGTATTCCATTCGACAATTCGAAACATTACAAAATTACCATTTTAAACCATTGAGATTACAGTTGTACCGGAATACCTAATAAACAGTTGGATTTAAAAGTGTCGATGGTGTTGTTATGCCAAGCAAATTAGTAGAATTGAAGCCCGGGACGCGTTGAACCATTATAAATCAAAGGGAAAATATTTAGGCAGAGCCAATATTTACCCAAACTTCGAGCGCGGTTTTCATATTTATTTGCGAGTTTATAAACGTTAAGGTTCAAATACTTTTCCCAATTTTCTGATTGGCTGTTTAGACAGGAATTCATTCCTGCAAAGTATATATTTAACATTCCATTGGTTTTAAAAACAACTGAAATACATATAAAATTTGGAACTCACCAGCTAAAGTCCACTGCTAAAGTAAGGTTCCTCAAATTTTCATCCACATATCCCGTTCCTCCGTTTCCTTATCCAGCCTCCGTCCTAGTAAATAACCGGGTATAAGAGACCTTACATCTGTTGTCTCAGGTAACGGGCGCAGAGAAGTATTGACGGAAAAATACTGACTACATTTTTTATAAGTGTACAGGACGGTCAGGACGCTTACCTGATGGTAATTAATACGCCTAAACAGACAGATCGACATTGATGGAGACAAACAACTAAAAGTTAGTTATTATCCCCCCTAAAACCGCACTGCACCTGTCACCCGAGGCAACAGATGTTAGGTCTCTTATACCCGGTAATTTCACTAGCTAGTGTCCTGATCCCAAAACACAAAAGGGCATAACACTCCTATTTCACGGGACGATATCTGGCACTGCGGTGGTACCCACCTAGAGGACTCAGTTTCGAGTCTATCACCTACTGTTGTAATTTATTTTACGGTCAGTCGTATCAGTAACCACCAGGTGAGCGCACCGACCGTCCCGATCACTTATGGCATAAAAGAAATATGGGAGGTGAGAGGTAATTATGGTATTAACCTTAATAAACCTCGCACGTGGTACATCATGCCGTATAGTCTCAAAAATCCATCAGGGTATTTTCACTAACAAAAGTCCTTCGTGATCCTTCATATTACCTTTTTGAATTATTTCCTTTCGTGAGTTGTAATGTTTCTTTTTCCACTTATTGCTTTTATTTTAAACATAATAACTGCTTAATTATATGTGCGCGTGCAAATAATGTATTCATACAAACAAGAGAACTGTCGACAAATTACAATGGAGCTCGCGAGCTATCCATTGTAACTTAGTTGTACTAATTCATACAACTTGGCGGGCGTTTAAATATACACTGGAAACAAACACGACTGACTTATCGTGTGACTTGAGAAAAGTATATTCATTAATTACATTGAGAATGGTGAGTTTACTGGGACATAGTTAAGTGACTGTGCCCTAAGTAGTTTTTGGTTTAATTTCCAGAAAAGAAAAATGTGTAATGTACATAAGTTTTTCAGTGTTTGGGTGATTTTTAACATTATATGTATTTCCCATTACATAAGAATTATATTTCATCCTAATTCTCTATATAATAGTAACAATGGTTTAAAGCTACAAATCCTATTCAAAAGGAAAGAGCCACGGTTTTATCTGACGGACATTCGAAATATCTACAACAAAGGCGCGCAAACTTCTCATCGGTTTAAAAGGTCTTATGAAACAGACATTTTATTTCAAAGGCAACATATTCTAATATTGTTTGTATGTTGTTCCTAGTGTATTACATATAAATATTACATATAATATATCGTTATTTGAAAATTATTTGCCTCTTTATTTTAACAGTTAGTTACATAATGTTTATGATGTCACTTTTTCATTTTCGGCTAATTGTAATTATTTCTATTTAGATAGGCTTTGTTTTTCAATCATTGTACAATAAATTCTGTGCAATATAAATCAATTATGAAAGGATACAATGGTGCACTCGATATTTTTAACGAGCACATCACTTTCTTTAGTGTAGAAAATTAATTAAGGGCAATAATTAAAACTACTTAATTAATTCGAAGGATGTGAATATTACAAATTGAAAAAAACATTGCGGAACCAAATTAGCAATGAATAAGCTGTTATTACTAATAAAATAAGGCATAACAAGGTTTCAAAAAAACGACATCACAGCTTCCCACGTAATTCTGTAGGTAGCCGAATGTAGCTTAAAAATATCTTTGATCTTGACATTATTAGAAATCAAATAAGTGAAATCACTTCATTCGTCGGTCCATCGGGCTGGAGGGCGTCCTACGCTACACTTGCAGACGCGGTCTCACTCTAGATCTCGTCTGCTCTAACGGCATCGGTTCTGCGACATACGTGACCACCGCCCACTGCCACTTCAACTGATATGTAATAATATATAATGATATTGTTTCGTTTAATTTTTAATTCATTTGATCTATTAAATCAATCAATCAAATTGTAGCGCAAGCTGGGTGACGATATTTAACTTAAATGGTAAAATTTTGTTGAGTAACTTTTTCCGAATTTCATCAGTAAATGGACGGTTTGTGTGTGAGGTGACGTTGACTATTCATGCAATATTCAGTGTCGATGAATGAACACGATGAAGTTACAATAGAGAATGACAGTCATCGTTCCGTAGATGCTATTGAGTCCTTATAATAGATTTAAAAATCATATACTTTTATAGCCCCACACGTCGAGGTGCGATGAAAAAACTTTGATTTTCAGTTCAATGTATGGGGAACCTCAAAATACATACATTTTTGTTCAAGTTTCTATTAAAACCTAATAGTGGTTCACAGAATACATATACTTACAAAGTTTGAATAGTGTAGTGCTTATAGTTTCGGAGAAAAAGGTGTGACATACGGACGGAACGGACAGACAGACAGACTTGACGAATCTATAAGGGTGCCGTTTTTTCCACTTGGCTACAGAACCCTAAAAACATAATGTTGTTGTTTCTTGTTATAAAGTGTTGGCCAGTTGGTTGGTTGGTTGGTTGGCCAGTATTCTCTCCAACTCGCCTTCTAAAGTGGAACTTTAAGGAAGTTTTTAGATTTAGTCATGGTATTCAGTGCACAACCAGATGACTTTTCAACCACAGTAAACTATACACAAGTTTTACGTTTGGCCTATTTTAGCACACCATATTATTATTTTTTGAGAAGAATGGAAAATATTAATTAGGAAAAAAAATAAACAAAACTCAGGCTCATAGATCTTAACAAAAATTAAAAGGATCACTGCTCATAAAAAAACTCTGAGGGCAGGAAACGTCTACTGGTATTTTGTGGATACCTGAACAGAAATTATTTAGAAGTTACTTGTAGGTAAATGGCATAACTCTGAAATGAATATTATAAAAAATATGTCTAAAAGAGTGACTATCAAGTTTCTTGCCGGCCGTTCTCGAAACTTTTTACGAAACCGGTGGTAGAGTCATATAAAATATAAAAAAAATAATTAAGTATAATACATACACAAGTAATTGCAAATATTTAAAATTAGTATACACTGAAATGACCTTCATAAAATGCTTCCCTGAGTAAAACGTTCGGCTTGAAGTAAGAATGGAAATGTAAAGAAAGGAGAAACACATAAAATATTTGCATTTGATGAAATGCAATGGAAACACCTCATCCAATTGGACTCATAAAAGCTCTTATGGATCGCAAACGAGATACATAAAATAATCAGTGAGAATTGGCGCCTCGCGGCATTTCATAAATGTGAATGGCGAAACATCCCAATTCTTATTAGAGAATATTCGAAAAATGTATAACAAAAACTCTACCGAAAAATTTGAAGGCATACATCGTAGACATAATACACAATATACATAGCTAAACTATGGACAAAGATATCTATTGAAATATCAATATCTTTGATTACTCTCTTTCGTTTCTAGAGTGGTAAATTACATAAAAATAATATTTCCTAATGTAACACCTTTTATAAGTAACCTAGATATTAACAAATAATAATAATAATTAATCAATACTAACAACTAGAAACCTTAAAAATTAAATATTATAACTAAAATATTAAAAAAAATATAATAACTAAATAAAATAATTAAAATTAATTAATTACTTGTTTTTTATAATTGAACACGTATGAGTCAAGATGATCATTTGTGAGTTTACAGACTATGCTTAGATATGGCGATATATTCAACTGACTGTCATCATCATTATGCTCAACCAATAATATGTCCACTGCCAGACGCACGCAAAATCAACGACCTCCAAGCCTTGGTCATGTAGACTACGCACTATATCAAACAAACCTCTACATTATTTGTTGTTGGATATTTATTTACAAATAAAAACCTTTCTTAACAATAGTACCAATCCAAAAGTCACATAAAAATGAGAAATGGATTTTTTTGTATAAACACTATCTCTACTTCAGAACAGTCTAAAGTCTGTGATGTTCAGTGATTTGTCTTAAAAATGTCACAATTAAAATAGGTCCATTAAGGCTGCACGCCTATGCGTGTCCTTAGTTATTTAAGCAGTACAAAAACTTAATTTATTAGCAATCGTCACATAATATACGTAGCATTTTCAATGGATGGTAGAGTGGGCGTCACAGCTACGAGCTACGGCGCTACGAGCTACAGTGCTACGAGCACTGGACTCCGCTCAGTCGTTCAGACTAGTCAGTTGACGCGGCGCGTTCGCACAGTACGGACGCTCTTCGTTCGCTCGTTGACGAACTTTCCTCGTATTTGAGTGCGGAAACTTCTGTGCTACGAGTAAGGGTCTAGTTTAGTTTTGTGTTGTGTTCTAGCGGTGGCTGAGGATAATTCTGTAAGTATGTGCTAGTGTTTTTTCTGAGGTTTTGTTATTTTGAGATTGTAACAAATCTTTTTTAATGAGTTCATTCTTTTATTGTACATTGATTTAAACTGGTATTGTGCACTTATTTGTTAAATTAGATTCTAATTCAACATGCACTTTTTATTTAACACAAATGTCGCTAGTTGTTAGTATAATTTAAAAGGATAACATACGTTAGTCTATACTCTTCCGCGTACAGCAAAAAAGTTAATGTACCTTAATATGAACATTTTAATAGTCATCTCTTTAATGATGTTTATGGTACCGTTTCTCTAAGGTTTTAGCTAAATAAAGATACTTTATATAAGGAGACCAAGTTTAGCTATATTTACGCTACGATAACCTCCCTGATAAGTTTATCAAAGAACATAGTAATATTTTAGGTATCTACACTGTAGTCTAAAAACAATTTATTTTATTATCATCATCATAGCTGAATATGTTATCTGCTGAACAAAGGCCTGTCTGGATGACTTTTTACAGTTATTAATTATTAACGTCATAATATCTATTATTGTACTAGAATCCTTATTATTCAAAGTTTTAAGATAAATAAAATAATATGATAATAAAAAGAGCGGAGTTCTAGAAACAAGTTAAATTTTACAAACTCTAAAAGTTTTGTTTGTTTTTGAAACAACATTTTCACTATAGGAATAAGGTTGACATCCAATAATTTGTAGCTTTCTTTTTATCCTTCTTAGATATATGTAAAACTCCGTGTTTATTGTAAAGGTAATACCAGTCTTTGATTACAATTGTATTAATTATCAGTTCTGAATAATTTCAATTAGGTACTACGAGTTTGGTACTCTGCGTCTGTTTGTCCTGGGTGTACATTTTGTTGGTGGTTATATTATTTTTATTACTTTGTAACAAATTATTGCTTAAGTCTTTATTGAACTTATGCGTAATTGGAATAAATAAATAAAACTTCTTTTTTTATTTCTTCGAGAAGAAAATTAATTTCTTTATGATTTATTTTCATGATACCTAGTAATACAAATTATCATAGCTGAACTACAAATCGTCTGAAATAATTAAAAGTAAAAAAAAGAAAAACTTTATCGTTAAATATTTAATATTAATTAGCCACATTGAGATTACTCCGTGATGTCGTAATTAAACTAGTAAACATCTCACAAAAAGCTCTATTGACGGGTTTTCGATGGGTTACGAATCCACGGTGTAGAAGCTGACGTCTCAAACAACAAAATCACGCTTGCTTCCAATGGGATTCATGTTCCTGATTCAACTTAAAAACTTGGACTACGAACGCAATTCTTTAGTCTATTTTTAAACGCACTAGCCGTTACATTATCGAACTCCCGAGGATAAAAATGACTGGCGTATGTTAAAATATAAGATGGTATAGGTATTAAAGATTCACATATCATCATCAGCTCATTAAACGTCCCCACCGAGGGGCACGAGCCTACCCATAAGGGTGTTTAGGCCTTAGTCGTCCACGCGGACCCAATGCGGGTTGGACGACTTCACACAAAATCTCTACGCAGGAGAGTGCAAGTTTCCTAACGATGTTTTCCTTCACCGTAAGAGCGTCGAATAAAATTCGAAAACATATTGTTACGTGGCGGAATATGAACCTCAGCCCTCCCGGTAGGAGGGCAACAGTTCACACCATTGAGCCACCGACGTTCTCACATATATTAATTCGAAAACATGAAAACCATTTCCACAAGCCGTACCCTGTAGGCATCATGTAACGCGAGTGTGGCTCGAACTGTCAATCACATCGGAGCACAGCCATGTGGAATATCGGGAATAACCTTTTGTATGTATTAACAATCTCTTGTTGAGATGGATATTGACAAGGAAAACGAAGGCATTGGTAGCTAGGAAAGGGTATTCCTTTTCACGTATAAATATACTCGTTTGCTCCAACAGCATCGGATCTGCGACAAACGTGACCGGCCCCACTGCCACTACAGCTTGCTTATTGGCGAGCTCTGTAAATTTAGTTCTCTCTCTCTCGCGGAAAACATAATTTCTGAATGATTGATCATTAGAAATTAAAAATAATAATTCAGTCTTCGTCTTAATTCCACCGCTCCCGTGATGAAACTTATTTGTCACGGTAGCTCAAACGGAGAATAGGCCCTGTTGATTGAAGTTGAACTTTTTAATGTTGAGTACAATGCCTAAATAGGCCTTAAGGGTCTCTTAAATAGGCTCATGGTTGCTACGTAGATGGCTATGTTAGGTGTCCTTATCCCTACGCTATAAGATCGGGAACACGAATACTTGTAGTAGAACTAGAGTGACCGACTGGATAAACAAGTGGCAATGGGCAGGGCACATAGTGCATAGAAACGATGGCCGATGGACGTCTCGGGTGGCATCCGCGTATCGGAAAACGAAGCGTACGCCGACCCTCAACCAGATGGAGTGATGACCTGGTTAAGGTGGCGGGTAACAAACTGATGTCAACTGGTAGGGATCGGTCCACGTGAAAATCATTAGGAGAGGCCTTTGTTCAGCAGTGGACATTTTAGACTGTAATGATGATGATACTTCAATAAAAACTTCAATCAATCAAATAACCAGTCATGACGAAGAAAGCCGCCTAAACCTGCCTATGTGGACAAGTTTAGATCGTTGCTTGATCCGGTTATCGTGTCCAAACTCTGACAGTAGAAAAAAATGGAGAAATTGCTGGACACAGACCTTAAATAATCAAACCAGTATTAATATTTTTGTTATTTAATTTAACGTTTCTAAAGTGTTTTAAGAATTTTATTTTGTTTTTACGAAGCAGAATTTACCTTAAGATAACGACCATAAAATAGTAAAAGGTATCCGATGTCCAATTAAACCTTAATTCACCGGCTACCTGTTGTGAGCCTATGGATCCTGTACTTCCAAATTACTTAGAAAATTATTTGAAAAAAAAAAATACACTTGAAAAAAGTTTAATTACTTAGACCATTTATCCTCGTCATCATTTACACTTCCAAATTGATAAAAAATAATGCCATAATGCTAAGCCCTAAAAATACAGCTGATGGGAAGTGACTTTTGACACCAATATCCACAGAACTTTATACAACGCCATCTAGCCCCAATCACCAAGAGTTTGTATATGTCACCGGAAAATAAATTGAAGCGCCAACTGATTATTTTATTAGGAAATTGATAAACTTTCGTAGGACTGTACACTAGAGATAAATTGTATTATTTTATCCCTACAAAATTTAGTTAATAAATTTACGAATACCCATTCGCAAGATTCTTAAAGTTTTATCTTGGGAACTAAACAAGAAATTAATAAACTTCATCATCAGCTCATTAAACGTCCCCACCGAGGGGCACGAGCCTACCCGTATAGGGTGATTAGGCCTTAGTCGTCCACGCGGGCCTAGTGCGGATTGGACGACTTCACACACAACCTTCGAATCTCTTCGCAGGCGTGCATGAAGGTTTCCTCACGATGTTTTCCTTCATCGTAAGAGCGTCGGATAACGTACATATATTTTTCGAAAATACATTGGTACGTGTCGGGATTTGAATCTCAGTCCTCCCGGTAGGAAGGGGACAGTCCACACCACTGAGCCACCGACGCTCTAATATATATTTTTGTTAATTAATACACGAATTGAGCCCGCATGGTTGGCTTAAATATCCTTAGCTAAACTGAATTTAAAAAGAAAAAGATTCTTTATTTTTTTATGACATTTAACTAATACAGTAGGTAAAGGCAAGCTCTAAATACATTATGGTTTTTTGTTGTGAAACATGTTGTAAATAAGCTGTTAAAAGCCTTGCAGGTATCTTATCTCTCTAAGAGCCATTTCTTTTTGTCTAAGCTTATAAAAAGTAGTCGATATTGAGTGATCCACGCGAAAAATCCAGTCTCCCGCGCGTAAAATAAGTCGGTACACGCGATAACTTGAGTAAATCGAACTGAACCAATATATACTAGAACATGTGGCTAATCACGCCCTAATAACGGTATCAGTACTTCACGGGCTTAATTGTAGCTTACTTGTACTTCAGGATCGCTGCACCAACAGGTAAGCAAACCGCATCTACTATTGTGATGACCCGTATGGTGTAATGGATGAGACGTCGGCTACTCACCAAGGGGTTCGATCCCAAGCAAACATTTGTGTGTATGTTTGTTTATAATTGGTCTGGGACTTTCTATGTACGTCTATAAATATTTTGTATATATTAACGAAAAAAAAATATGATATACAGCACCCATATTACAGGTTTGATGCTTAGTATGGGGCTAGATGGCGCTGTGTGAATGTGTTTTTTTTATAACATAGGGAGGCAAACGAGCTTGTGGTTCACCTTATGGAAAGTGTCACCGCCGCCCATGGACATTTGCAACAGCTGAGGTCACAGGGATGCGCTGCCTGCCCTTTATATAAGAATACGCTCTCTTTTTGAAAGACGCCAGGTCATATCGTACCGTCAACGTTTCCAACTGATTTCACAAATTAATCGTACGCGGCAGTCACTGGATATTTATAGCATCATACATGTACATGAAAAATATATTTTGTAATATATTAAACTTTCATGAATCAACTTTTATCAATAGGCCAATTCCATTTCTATGTTATGCCACACAAATAAAATCAAATACTGTCCATCATAATAATTATGCGATCGTACTATGTGATTGCCGGGCTAATATCCATTATGGATCCATTAAATAAGTGGTGTGTTTATTTTATGCGGCCTCGATAGTCGCATTACTACTATTTGAACAGTTCATCATCATCATCAGCTCATTATACATCTCCACCGAGGGACACGAGCACCGTAAACAGTTCGAAGTTCGAACAGTTCAAATATAAAATCTACCCAATATTTTTTCCTAGTTTAGAATATTTGACGATTTCAAATGTATTAATTGTAATAACTTGGTTAATAATGTTTGCCCTGGATAATAACAACAAAATTGGTATTTGCATATAAGTTTTATATAAATATTTAAACACACTTCTGCACCATTTTTAGGCCACATTTTTATAAATATTTTGTACCCCTTGTGGACTGTTACCTTGCTACCGAGAGGGCTGAGGTTCAAATCCCGCCACAACCAATGTGATTTCGAAATTATATGTACGTTATCCGACGGTCTTATGGTGAAGGAAAATATCTTAAGGAAACCTGCGCACGCGAAGAGATTCGTGAAGTCGGCCAATCCACACTGGGCCCGCGTGGATGACTAAGGTAAACCCGCGTACGGGTGTTTACCGTATCGTAGGCTCGTGCCCCTTGGTGGGGACGTTTAATGAGCTGATGATGATGATGTACCTATACAGTATACAACGTCCTACCTGATGGATTTCATGTTTGTTGGCGTGTCCTATACAATGTGAACACATAACAAGTCTCCACCTTTTTAGGGTTCCGTAGCAAAATGGCAAAAAACGGAACCCTTATAGATTCGTCAAGTCTGTCTGTCTGTCAGTCTGTCTGTCCATTTTTACTCCGAAACTATAAGCACTACACTATTCAAACTTTGTACGTATATGTATTCTGTGAACCGCTATTATGTTTTCACAAGAAACTTGAAAAAAAATTAATATATTTTGGGGTTCCCCATACATTGAACTGAACCTTAAAAATTTTTTTTTCATCGAACCCGGGGTGTCTGGGGTGTCAACGTGTAGAGCTTAAAAAATGATATTGAGGTTTCTTATATATATTTTTTATAAATTGAATAGTTTGCGCGAGAGACGCCTTCAAAGTTGAAAAAATTGTGTCCCCCCTCTAATTTCTAAACTATAGGGTTGATAAAATCGAAAAAATATTTTTTTGATGTACATTACCATAAAATCTAACAACGAAATTTCATCATCATCATCATCATCAGCTCATTAAACGTCCCCACCGAGGGGCACGAGCCTACCCGTATAGGGTGTTTAGGCCTTAGTCGTCCACGCGGGCCCAGTGCGGCCAACGAAATTTAGTTTGAACAATTTCTGGTGTGTAGTTTTTTTTATACGTCAAAAACGGTGAACCACTATTTTTTTATTAAAGCTGTAGTAGGTGCCTAAGTAAATAAAAATTACTTTATGTTACCTGCTGCTGCGGAACCCTCCACGGGCGATTCCGACTCGCGCTTGGCCAATTTTTTGATTTATAATATCATTGGTTTCCGTACAATATCATTACTTCCTGCATCCGAGATTAGCCGACCACGGCACGACAGCCATTCCCGAGTAATGTATGTTATCAGATGCAAATAGCTAATCAACTATTCATTGACAACACTGATATACCAGTTGAATGCGGAATTGTTACTATAATGTACTACTAATACTCAGTATAGACTAGGATTCAAAGTCAAAGTCAAAAACATTTATTTCAAATTAGGCTTACACAAAGCACTTATGAACGTCAAGAAATATACAAAAATATAAAAAACGATTTAAATACTAAACTAAAATATGAGTTTTGATGCTTTGAAAAAGAAGCGCTTCAGTGGTTTGGCCTGTTGAGAAAGATTGATATGTAAAGTAGATCAAATTGGATGTATTATACAGAAATAGGCTGGAAAATGTCTTTTCAATTGGGTAATAATGACACCCTTCTGACCTGAACCGTATTTCCATTGCAGATTTTTTTTTATTTATAAATATAATATTTTTAGTTCTACATGTCATAAATACGGAAGACAAAGAAAACAATATTATATAGTAAATATTTTCGTTAGTATTTGAGTAGTTTAAATATTTCTTATCTAATGTTAGTAATGTATTTTATTTAGTTCAGTCTGCAACAACACTTTATCTATACTAATATATAAAGGTGAAGAGTTTGTTTGTTTGTTTGAACGCGCTAATCTCAGGAACTACTGGTTCGATTTGAAAATTCTTTCAATGTTAGATAGCTTTTTTATCGAGGAAGGCTATAGGCTATAATCATACGCTACGAGGAACAGAAGCGGAGCAGCAATGAAGAATGTTTCAAAATCGGGGGTATTTTTTTATACTTGGAGCTTCCGCTGCGTACGCTGCGTAAACGGTTAAAGTTACACAAAAGCCATGTATGAGAGTATTGTTCTGCTTTTAATGGTCTACAAAAAAGTCCGCGACAGCATATGTCTATCTTTTAAGGTTAGCTCACTATAACATATTTTTTGCTAAAAAAAATTCTGAATTGACCCCGAAACCTTCAAAGTTGGAGAGAGGGGAAATCGTATGTATAGTGATAAATGCAAGTACCGTGTTATCCCGAATTTAATGCGAGCGAAGCCGCGGGCAAAAGCTAGTGTATAATAATTGCCTAACTTAATTAGATATTGATAAAGCTTGTAAGCTAATGCTTATTTGGGGCTAGGTGGTGCTGTGTGGTTTTCAGCGGTTTATTTATGTTTATCCGTTATTTAGCATTCATCTGTTGTCTCGGGTGACGGGCGCAGTGCGGCATTGATGGAGGATATAACTGTCTATCAGTTGTATGGTCTCCTTAATGCGCTCTGTCATGGTCTGGCGTATCACTTTCCATCAGGTGAACATCCAGACCGTCCTGTACTGTACTGTCACTTATAACATAAAAAACATATTACAGGCTAAATGCTTAGTTGGGGCTAGATGGCGCTTTGTGAATGTATGTGGATTTTTTTTTTTTAAATCGGAATTCCTAATATTACATAATTTCTAATATAGCAGCTTAAGTAATTGAACTCTTTTAAATATTTTGAATGTGGCCTACATTTAACCTTGTACATTTCATTGAATGTGCAATGATTTCTTGTTAAACAGTTCATCGCTCCCAGGGGCAGTCGTAATGAGCTGAAAAGTTTTCAATGACCAAAGTTTTCATTTGGGAGCTGAGAGCTTGATTAAATTAATCCTTCCAAAGGGATGGTAATGATGAATAGTGAAGGCTTATGCCAAACCCACATCAACTTTACCTTTGTGCTTAATGTCATAGATATCTATGTCAAAGTTCAAGTGGCTACTTAATGTGTGTTTAAATATTTCTGTTTTACACGATTTTAGGCGTAACGTTTGGATGAATCTGAATAGTATACTATAATTGATTTTAATAATAATACTTGTTTACATGGTTTTGTACTTGAAATAAAAAGTGATTTTTCTTATCAAACGAGAGAAATGAGATAAAACTTGGCCCTAGTTTAATTTTATGAAAAAAAAAACCAACACGAAACGTTTCCAAAATATGTATTATGTTACATTTACAATCAATGTCTACAAATATGTTAAAAATAATTTAAAATTTATTGCTTTACCGTTATACTTGTTATTTGTTTCCGTACTAACAGTCCAGCAAAATCATCTAACATGATTTAGTCCCAGCATCCTTAATACCTTTTTTAAAAATGAAAGGAAAAGAGGTTTTCAGGGAGAAGAGGTGCGAATAAAGAAATGAATTTTCAGAGGCATGCTGACACCTTTCGTTTAAAAATTATTTAATGGATTATAAAATTGACTGCCTGAAATTTTATTTTTGTTTCCCAATAACTCTTTTTTAAAAAGTCTTAGGTCGGGATTCCAAGAAAATCGTTCAGTATCAATAATACTGTTCATTTATTTCCACGAGATCGATTGAGACTAGGTATGTTTTTTAAGGTTCATCATCATCAGTTCATATACGTCCCCACCGAGGGACACGAGCCTACCGTAAAGGGTGTATAGGCCGTAGTCGTCCCCGCGGTCCCAGTGAGAATTGGCCGACTTCACGCACAATCTTTGAATCTCTTTGTACCCGGGTGCAGGTTCTCACGATGTTTCCTTACTGTAATAGCCTCGGATAGCGAACATAAAAATTCGAAAACTCATTGGTACGTGACGGGATCTAACCCGCGCCCTCCAAATCAGATGAAAATGGCTCGTGTTTTCAAGGTTATTTATATTTATCTTTGCTAACACTGACTCACAGTTTTACCATTATGTTTAGTTCTAACCAGAGCTGCCGGCTAACTTGGGTGTAATGTAATGGACGTCACCCATCGATTAGCACCCGGTCCATTAGTTCTGCGTCAATCTCGGAGTAATCTCACTAGTGATAAGCTGCGAATACCTTACCGGGAAGGTTCAAAACGTATTTCTTGTTTTCCATAGACAGTTTGGCTGTATTTGGTGTTAAGGTAAAATCTAAATATATTTCAAGCGAGTCTTTTATATTTATTTTTATGGGACTTACTTTGGAATAGACTTGTTTAAGATGAAACAAGCTTGTCCTAAAAAACGTATTTATCGTTTCTATCCCAGGATATTTTGTGGACCCTTACAGTTTAAGCAATTCATAACAATATCATTCCTTTAATCGAGTAGGACTACTTAGAAATTATTTGACTGTAGATACATCAAATAAAAATAAGAATCACGAGATTAATGGTCCTCCTTAATTTTGTACGTATTACTCCAATGACGGTCGGTTCAAGTTGCCGAAAATTCCCTTATTTCATTTAAAAATAGTTTTTACGATGGTACTTGATGTCCAAATACAATTTCGGTAACAATACGTTGTCCGTTTACGTCACTGCAGGAGGAAAAGCACTGTTTCTACGGTTCTATAGCTCTACCAATTAGACGCAAAACACAGTTGTTGTTTATAAAGTGGCAGATCAAGTATCTTAGCAAGTAATTACTTCGGACTGATATACTATGTATGAGCATAGTACATCAGTCCGAAGTAATTAGTAATTATATCAGAATAGCTGGATAGATACAATAAAAGTTTACGTTTCAAGCTTCAGACAACTGAAGTATCATTTCTATTCGAGTACATTTATAACACTAGTTAGTAAATCCATAATTCAGGTTTGGAACAGGCCTTAAAGAAAGAAAGAAAGAACATTTATTTGCTCATAACATGCGGTATTAACAATGTTTATATCGTCACGTTTGACAGTTTTGCCATGCAAATATTTTTATTTATAACTAGCTTTTGCCCGCGGCTTCGCTCGCATTAAATTCGGGATAACACGGTACTTACATTTATCACTATATATAGGATTTCCCCTCCCTCCAACTTTAAAGGTTTCGGGGTAAATTTCAGAATTTGCAAAAAATATGTTATAGTAAGCTAACCTTAAAAGATAGACATATGATAAAGAGAAATTTAAGATAGACATATATATGCTGTCGCGGACTTTTTTGTAGACCTTTAAAAGGAGAACAATACTCTCATACATGACTTTTGTGAAACTTTAACCGTTTACTCAGCGTACGCAGCGAAAGCTCCAAGTATGAAATACCCCCGATTTGAAACATTCTTCATTGCTGCTCCGCTTTTATTACTCGTAGCGTGATGATATATTAGCCTATAGCCTTCCTCGATAAATAAGCTATCTAACACTGAAAGAAATTTCAAATCGAACCAGTAGTTCTGAGATTAGCGCGTTCAAACAAACAACAAACTCTTCAGCTTTATATATTAGTATAGATGTAAATATAAAGCTAAAATGTCAAAAAATACAATTAAAAACATAATAATTCAATAAAACCAATAGTAATTTAATGTCAATAACCAACAATCACAAAAAATTTCATAAAATCAATACATTAATTACAATTAGTCATTTAAAAAACCCTTAACTTAGTTCTACTGGTGATCTACTTGTATATGTTACGCATACCTGGAACGAAGCTTTAGAGAATCTGGCGAAGCTCATCAGTATCGCTTGATATTACCAAGGCATTTGATAAGGTTTGGCATGCGGGCTTGCTTAACAAACTTCCAGCCTATGGATTCCTGCATGGTTCTAATTTTCTTAGTAACCGGTCAATCAGAGTGGTTCTAGATGGTTACTCTTCTGATCATTTTCAGATTAATGCCGGTGTTCCTCAGGGATCAGTTCTCTATGGGACGCTTTTCCTGTTGCACATCAATGATCTACTTATTCCAGGTATTGTTGGCTATGCAGATGATAGTACTGTCTCAGAGAGATACTTTTCAAGTGCAAAGGCTTGCGGTAGTGAGGTTCAAACCTTGAGGATGCAATGGTAGCGCGCATTGATCGAACTTTGGAATCAATTGCTGCCTGGGGTGATGATAATTTGGTTGAGTTTAATGCTGCCAAAACCCAGGCCTGTTTTTTTCAGCCAAAAAAAGTGCATTTAACACACACCGTCTTTTCGTGACACGTTATCCCTGTGACTGATGAACTGAACTTGCTTGGCGTGGAGTTGACAGTGACCTTAACTTCAGCAAAAACATTGAGTCCAAAGCTCAAATAGCCTCAAAGAAGTTGGGCATCCTAAATAGGGTGAAGCGGTACTTCAAACCAGGTCAGCTTCTTACTGCAGTCATCTTTGGGATGGTTCAGCAAAATGTCATCTTGCTACTTTGGACTCAATCGATCGCAGAGCCAGAAAACTCATTGGCGATCAGGCGCTCGTTAATTCTAAACTGCAGAGCTTATCCCACCGCCGTAAAGTAACATGTTTGTCAGTTTTTTACAGGCTCTACTTTGGTGAGTGTTCTTCCGAGCTCCACGCACTTATCCCATCGTCACCCTTTCACCATAGGTTATAAGGCGAACTGCAAAATTTCATCCGTTTGTAGTTGACGTTCCCCGCATTCGGACTAAGCGTTTTGCGTCTTCTTTCATTATGCGTACAGCTAGGGAATGGAATGACCTCCTGCGTTTGTTTCCGGCCACTTACAACCTCGTGGCATTCAAAAAACGAGTGAATAGGCTTTTTCTGGGCAAGCTCGCTCCATCTTAGAGCACGTCTCTTCCAATAGGAGAGTCTGTGCTCAAGAATAAGCCCATCAGATATAAAAAAAAAAAACCCTTAACTTAGTTAAAAAATTCTTAAGCTTCATTATTCCTTGCATATTGAACCTCACCTGCCATCTTGATTAGTAAAAAGCATGATGCAGTATTAGTTATATGAGCTCAATGCTTATTAAGAAGCTTGGTATAATCAACAGGTCGAAGCGATATTCCATGTCGGGCCATCGTTTGCAACTTTATAAGGCGCAAATACGTCCCCACATGGAATATTGCTCCCACCTTTGGGCAGGTGCACCTTATTACCAGCTTCTTCCATTTGACCGCATTCAAAGACGCGCTGCTCGGATCGTCAACGATCTGGTTATTTCCGATCGGCTCGATGCTTTGGTTTGCGTAGAGATGTGGCTCGCTCTGCATCCTCTACCGCGTATATCATGGGGAGTGTTCTGAGGAATTATTCGAACGTTCGTTCCGGCTGCTATTTTTTCACCACCGTACTTCGAGGCAAAAGTCAAAATTTCATCCTCACCACCTAGATGAATGGAAGTCCTCGACAGTGCATTTTGTCGTAATTTCAAATCAGTTCTGCTGCCGGAGATATTTCCTGAGCGATACGACCTGGCGACCTTCAAAAAAAGAGCGTATTCCCTGCTGCAAGGCCGGCAACGCATTTCAGTGCCCTCTGGTATTGCAAATGTACATGGGCGGCGGTGACATTTACCATCAGATGAGCCGTTTGCCTGCTATAGCATGAAAAAAATGCAAGCAATCAATTTAGCAAGTGTTACCTATATTACAACTGTGATTCCGTAATACTGAAACTCAATTTGTGAAGTCTATATACTAAGTCACAGTAACTTGTATTTTTCTGCCATTTTCACTATATAATAGGAAAGATAAGCTATTATGGCAGGCAAAACAGGTAGTTTATACGAAATCCTGACGACGTCAGTCGTTTGTTATTTGCGATATTAATATTTATTTACAAACGTACGTAAATGTTTTGTGTTGTAACATTATCAAAATGAATTCTTCCAGAGAATATTTGAGAAAAAGGTATGTAGAGATTTACTTGGTTTGTAAAATTCAAAATTTCCTTTCTTATTTTACAGTCAACGCTATGATGTAGTGTCTATTTCACGACAATGAAGCATTTGGACTCAATCTCCAGGTTAGGCAATCGATTTATAGGCAGCACTATCTGCGTTATCTGTTGAATTTTTAAGCCGCCTCTTACGGCGCCCTGTGGAAGAATTGGGGTAGTGACTATTGTGTTCTAGCCTGCCTTCACTGTAAGTCCCCAAAATACTATAGGGCAGATGTCGAAACATTTACCAGATCCATTTTCAAAACCTACTTTTTCATGAAAAATATTGTGTTACAGCTAGCTCTGTGAAGGAATTTGTTACTTAGAAACCGTCATATTGTTTACCACCTCATAAGATTGTTATTTGCCAAGAAAGCTTTATAAAGATGATAAAATGTTTTGTAATAAAAACAAATTTGAATTTTTGGTACGTAAAATTGTTATTGAAATGTTGAGAAAAATTTGTGAATGCTTTTTATAAATTCGTCATTTCATCCGTGAAATTGGATTTTACCCAATGATGAACTCTTAAAGACGAAATCATTTTATCTCTTAGTTACATTTTTTATGTCCATTGGAGGCTTACAAAGTTCTATAGTTTACCTCCTACTTCGTTCGAAGCACAATGAACGAGTAACATTGCGACAACTTCCCTCCGAGCTAATTGAAACTAACTTATTCAATACGACTCCAACACAAACAGAACTGCGGCGGTCTCTTCGCAACTTGTGTCATATGAATAACAGATTACTGTAAGCCGAGATATAATAAGCCGGATTAGAGACAAAAAATGAAGCACTGTTTTTATATTTGTTTCTTATTACTTATGACAGATTAGCTTGCATCATCATCATCAGCTCATGAAAAGACCCCACCAAGTCGTTCACGTCTGTCTACCCGGGTATTTAGGCCTTAGTCGTTTAAAGGTTGATTATGATGACCACAGACATCCGAATATACAATTAGACTGGACAAGCCGCCAAGTTTATAGGCAGTCCAGTGTCGCAATTTCTTTTCGGTTTTTACCTGTGAAAAGTTATTATATTTCTAGGTAAATTTACTGATTCATTGCGATGATGACATGTTACAATTGCACAGGATGGCATTTTGGGAAAAAACGGTAATTTCTTCTAATATTCGTGCGTCTTGACTCGTCTCACAGAGCGTAAACTGGCAGCCAGTGTATGCTCGTTGAGCTTACATTTGTCGCACTTAAAAATGCGGCTTGCCCCATCTCCTGTATTGGGAAATCTGTAATGATGACAAATATAATGATAGTCAATCGCGCAAGATATTTAGTTTCTTTTATTGCTGTATTATGTATTATGCCCTTTGCTGTTTCTGTAGTTTGATGTCATGACAATTATTGTATATATTAAGAGTCGTATTTAAATCCCAAAATTCCAAATTTATGTCAATATCTACGTCCGGCTGTGAATTACGATAGGCTTTGGAGAAGAAGAACAGAATAAGTCCTACACATCCATTGCTGGACAAAAGTCAACCCAACAACTTACTTTTCGGAGATGTTCCACATTGTACGTGTACCATCCCTCATTTGATCAACTAACAATAACTCAAACATTTTATTCAATTCAATGAAAAAACATAAACGTCAACACCTTGCTCCAGTGGTTTCTCCAATAGGAGACCCCCCACCCCCCATTCACCGCCTGAAAAAATTTAATATGATTTTATTTTTTTTATATATCTGATGGGCTTACTCTTGAGCACAGACTATCCTATGGAAGAGACGTGCTCTAAGATGGAGCGAGCTTGCCCAGAAAAAGCCTATTCACTCGTTTTTTGAATGCCACGAGGTTGTAAGTGGCCGGAAACACAAACGCAGGGAGGTCATTCCATTCCCTAGCTGTACGCATAATGAAAAGACGCAAAACGCTTAGTCCGAATGCGGGGAACGTCAACTACAAACGGATGAAATTTTGCAGTTCGCCTTGATAACCTATGGTGAAAGGGTGACGATAGGATAAGTGCGTGGAGCTCGGAAGAACACTCACCAAAGTAGAGCCTGTAAAAAACTGACAAACATGTTACTTTACGGCGGTGGGATAAGCTCTGCAGTTTAGAATTACTCTCAGTAACAGAAGACTCTTGCTAGGTATGTGTTTTCTCCACAAGCTTCTAAATGGTCCAGCTCAGTGTGGCAACCTTCTTCAACATCTGAATCTCTCCGTCCCATATCGTTTACCAAGAAGTAAAATTAAGAATATATTTTCAGCACCAGCTTCAGAACCAATCTTGGTCTGCTGTCTCTTTTGAGTAGAATCCAAAATGATTACAACTTGCTCTGTAGCAAAACACAGGACTTGGACATATTTAATGATTCATTTTTAAAATTTAAAGGGAAGACATGCACTTTATGAAGTCAGAGGCGACATAATTGTTTACTTTGAATTGTAATTTCACTATAATAACTTGTTAGTAGTTATAGTACAAAAGTAATAATAATATATTGATTAAGCTGAACTTACCTATAATAGATACATGTATCAGAATTTTGAAATGTAACACTCTTATATTATAATATGTATATGCATGTATTGTTGGTGAGTCTAAATAAATAAACACCCAAAGCCAAGTTACTAAGCAAGCAAAAACTCTAATCTATCCCCGTTTCATGTTTGTCCGGGATACGCGCTAATCATTGCTTTGTCCGTCATATTCCAGTTTTATTGCAGGGCTCAACTTTGATTACTTTATACTCGACTGAAGCTTATTAAATAAATAAATAACATGTATTATTTCATCTTCTAATCCGCATATTATCTGTGTGATGGGTTACGGCCCACTCTTTCATATATTTGTACGTGTTATTAATCTACAACGTAGCGCTTTGTCCATGCAGTCGAACATTATAGTAGGTTAAATGATCTGGATGCAGTCTTACCGCTTGATCGTCGATAGTTGGGCAAAAGCAATAGATCGATACTATAGATAGGCCTATCGAAAGTAGAGATGATTTTCGAGGTCAACTGTTGATTAACCAACTATTGATAGTTCGGCAAATCTGACTGTATGTATCAAATAAAGATGATCGCGTATGTATATATGATGATGCAATATGGCCCCATGGCCATAACCATTTATAACCATTTATATAATCCGTCTCAGAATCCATTTCAAAATTTTAACACAAATTCGGATACATAAAAATTTGACTTTAACAAGACGACTTATCGTCTCGAATAAGACGAATCTCTGCGAAGTCAGTTTATGGCTTCATAACATAACGCACGGATCATTTATCAGTTTCCAACCCTGACAGAATCCTGCAACCGGCGAGGCATAAATCATTCTAATTCAATACACGGCCATGATTAGTTTGGGGTGTTGCTGCTAACTTTTTAGCTCGCCCGTGTTTCAAGCACATAGGGATGTTAAACGTTAATTATTAGTTCGCTTTCCGTACATGTAAGCATTTATACTACTGGTACACTGAGTCAATTTACCTACAATGTCAACTAGCCTGCAAAGTCATCTAGCCTACAAAACTATCTGGTTAACAGAGTTGACTAGCCTACAAAGTAAACTAGTCTACATTTTAACAAGACTACAAAGTTAACTTTAAGTTAGCAAGTTGAAATTACCTATAATATCATTTATATTTCTGTTACATTAATAGTCTTGAGAAGCCACTAATCACAGCTTGTGATAAACGTACTTTACAGACATATTTATTTATTTAAAGGTATGCCAAGGTATGAGGATTAGCAAGTTGAAGTGGCAGTGGGCAGGGCACATAGTGCGTAGAACCGATGGCCGATGGGGCGGAAGGTTCTCGAGTGGCGTCCACGTAACGGAAAGCGAAGCGTAGGCCGACCCAACCAGATGGACGGATGATCTGGTTAAGGTGGCGTAGCAGATGGATGTCAACTGCAAGGGATCGGTCCGGTGGAAACCATTAGGGGAGGTCTTCGTTCAGCAGTGGACATAATTGGGCTGTAATGATGATGATGATGATGCCAACTCTACACTTTCTTAGATAGGAAAATCACAAAAAACTACTAATGTTTTAGTACATGCACCAATCACAGGCATACACAGCATTCTTTAATTACTAACACAGCAACAAGAGAACAACAAGAATAGTTTAATATTACAGTATAAAACTAAAACTTTTACTGCTAGAACTAAGGCAGCTTAGCAGGTAAGCTGAGCAGTTCTCTTTTGTATTTCTGGTAGGAGTCGTGGAAAATATCAATTTTAGGGCAAATTTTAAGATAGAAACTGAAGAACTGTATGAAGTGGGGTATGATGACCCAGATTTGCTAGCTTTCTAGTACTACTTCTAATTTTGCTAGCTTGCTAGTATTAGTGTATTGCACATAGAGTGTAATGCACAAGTAGGTTCTTTATAAAATATGTACCTCTCACGTATTTCTCCTGCCATTATAATGATTTTGAGATAGCAACGTACTAGTCTAAACTAAAAATAAAGAAGTAAGTACGAAGTGGACCATTATTCAAAAACATGGGTATAATATCCGCTGCTCGGTAGTGCGTAGTAGGTGCCAGTTGCTACTGACCACCAGGTGGTTTTCTTATTTGCTAACATATTGTTACAAAAATATGGAATTGATTATAACAGTTCCATAAAATATAATATAATGTTCACTAAATACATGTATAAAGCTCAACGCGGCAACCCTGCGAGCGCCCGATCATAATTCGTTAGGTCCGCGCCATGCGGTCTCAGTAACAGGCAGTGAGTGCAAATTGATGTAATTATTTCAGTATTTAACAAATGCCTTGCTGGAAATTGGGATAATTAAGCCATAATACGAGAGGGTTTAGAGGCAAATTCGAGTGGTAGCTCGTAAACCTCCTTTATTTGGATACTCTTTTTGTCATCTCGAATGACGAGACCGTTTACGGGCGTATTATTGTCGGTACTTCGGTAGACATGTATGATGTATGAGGTCCTGACTTGCTAATTAAATTATCATATATTTTACGGTTTAGGGTTATTTCATTGCTTGCATTCTCTTCCGTATCTATTCAAATTCTCACTCTGCCTATTTTCAAATCTCGTGTTAAATCATATTTCCTGTCTCTAATTCCCCGTAATACTTATACTTGACACCGGAATTTTAAATATCTCTTCTTTTTCTTTCTCTTCTTATAGTATTGATAGCACTTATGTGAATGTATATATATAATACTAGCGACCCGCCCCTGCTTCGCACGGGTGCAATGTTGATCGTAAAAGGCACGCTCCCGGCTTCCCCGTCGGCCGTATCGCCGCAAACCAACCGCATACGCTACGCACGCAATTTTTATATATTAATATCTTCGAAAATGTTCATTTAAATCATATGCTGTAAGAACTACTTAGATCTTATTCAACAATGTTTTAAAATATTAAATTGGATAATATACCCTCCCGCATGCGCATCCCCGCCAATGCGACGCCCACTTGCAACGGGACGGCCGTGCAGCAGAATAATATTTTAATTTCGCCATAACTTGAAACCAAACGTCAATTTTAATCATTCAAAGACAAATTATCTACGTAAACTTTTCTAGTGATGAAATAATTTATTTTGTTAAGGTTAGTAGCATGAGTAAAATAAACGCGTTTTAATGTAGCCAAAAAAAATTCAATTTTTTTAAAATAAAAAAATGGTTGTTGTGCTTCACCCGACATAGGTAGTATAGTGTGTCGCGGACTTTTTTAGATATTAATGAGATCTACACTTAGTTAGAAATTTTATAGTTCTATCTTTTATAGTTTAGGCAGAATACGCAAAAAAGCAACTTTTCTGGTAGTTTTTTTTGTCCGAAACCCAAAATAGCATACGGAACCCTATTTTTTTCAAAATAAAATTTAGCCTATGTTATGCGGATAATATTTAGCTTTCGAATGGTGAAAGAATTTTAAAACGACAGGTCAGTTTTTATTCATTACAACCAAACAACAAACAAACAAAGTTTCCTCTTTAATAATATGTATAGATTTCATCCAAGGTTTATGCGTTGATACTGTTTATATGTATGTATCTGTGTATGTATGTTTTGAAATTATATTTATTGTATTATATTATTAATATAATAGCCCAATTAATCATTATTAAGAAACTATCCTCTTCTGAAGGTTGTCTGGAAGAAATTGCTTTTTAGTAATAAGACCGCCTTATTTGTACACTTTGTTCTGTCCATGTTTTCCCTTGTAATATGTTTTATGTGCAGTAAAAGTTTATTATTATTATTATTGCTGGCTTTATTCGGTAGAAGATTTGGGTCACTATGGTGGAAATAATTGGGAAGTAGGATAGTTTAATTTATGCAATTTTCTTCAAACTTGTTTGATAATATATAAAGGACTCTAAAGCGTATATGCTCGTAGTTGGTAGCTAATTTTGACTCAACTGTTGTTACTTCGATTATTGACGCGTAAGATCCAATAGGATCTTTAGTTAGAGGTCTTGAGATTAAAATTTGAACTGTATTTTTGGGTCTGCTACGATAATAATATAAAATTATGTTTTAAATATTGAATCGATACATATTTGTTTAATAAGTAAGGTATGTTTTTTAACGACTAGGGGTCAATTTACCTTTAAATTCCCGTTTACCCAGGCTACATTAAAAATAACTAAAATGGATTAATGTTTTATTGTACGTGATAACTACTAAATGATAAACGTGATAAAAATAAAACTAAGTGCAGAGTAATTACACGCATCGATGGGCTTAGCAAATTGCGTGTCGCCCAATAACACTTAAAACAGCACTTAAAGCCGATAAAATAGATATATTAAGGCCATAACTCTTTTTTTCCGAACCATAAACAACGGACTGACAGTAAAGAGACACGAAATAGTGCGTGTTATTTAACAAATGTTAAAATGCAGGTGATTAAAAAGGTGGTCGAAATTATTGAAGTCCCTATGGGAGACATCAAACTTTCGTCTGATGATGGCGCATCTTATTAACAGGCAAAACTGGTATGCACTGTTTTATTAGCAGAAAAATATTATATAAAAAATATTTTCTCACAAGGAGTAGGCAGCTACTTCTTAATTCTCGATCTGTCAATAAATAAATACATATAAACGACATTCACACAGCGCCATCTAGTCCAAAAATAAGCATTTAGCCTGTTATATAGGCTACTAAACAACGGATAGACAAACGTACTTTTTTTTGTAAATACATATGTATTGTAGATAGATAACACAATGTATACAATTATCTTTTGTTATTGTTAATAGTATATACATTATATGATTTTTTATTTTTTCTTTCTCCTAACATTAGGTTAAGATTTTAGCTACTGAGAAACATATCTGAAATAGTTTTTTTTTATGTCAAGATATGAAGGAGAAGACAATTTTACTCATCATTTTGTTAAGTTTCTGTCAACACTGTACTGCGCCCGTAACCCGAGACGGCAGATGTTACGTATTTCATATACAATACTTTCACAAGCATTGCACTGCGAAATACTAGAGTGCATAATAATTTAATAGTTATATTTTAAACTTATCTACTTCTAGACGACTCAGTAAATACTGAGTCAAAAGTGACTCAATAGTCATCACATTATAAAATTAAAATAATTTTATAATATTCAGAATATAATAAATCTTTCATTTAATGCAATGATTGAGATGTGGGCTTTTAATCAAAGGTTCTGGGTTTGATCCACGGGCAGAATAGACAAAGATATTATGTGTGCATGAGCAAGAGGATGTTTTTAATTATATGTGTGGTTCTATGCTTAATGTATTTATTTATAAAGTTGGGGCTTGATGGCGCTGTGTCAGTGAATATTTGTTTATTTCATTATTTATTTATTCCACCAACCTGGACTGACAGTTGACTAATATAAACAAAATGGATTCCACGTGTAGTACTCACAAGATGGCGTCGCTGCGTCCTCTGAACACAATAAGCGTGTTTTTATTTACTCGATACAAATGTCTGTATTTGAGTTGACATTATCTCTGCGCACAGCCGCGACTGACTTGGCCTGCGGCTCCATTTTGCAATGGCGGTTTATCCAAATACAACCGGCAGTTTCTAATATTACAGTAGAATTGAAATCAGTGCCAGATTGTTTTGTACCTACTTATGTTCGACCTAATTAAAAAATATTTCCTACAATCATGTAATTTTGTATGAATTAAAATTATTTGGACAGATTACGTAGACAGACACGTTCCGCATCCGGAGACACGTGGAAAATGAGGAAAAATATTAATATTGGTTTAAAATAACATGAGACGCCAACGATTTTTTGAAGTTCCCCTTGATTTATCTGGTTTGCCTTTATCAAACCCAATTTTTCTTTCTATGGGACCACCTTTGAAATATCCTCTTTCCAATAAAAAAAGAATCTTAAAATCGGTTTATATACGACGTACATGTCCGCGTACGATATTAAAATAACATAATGAAACCTTTTTAAGTCGGTTAAAAATAACAAGAGGCCAGAAAATATTTTCATCGTCTTTTGTATTTTTAATTAATGTAAATTATGTTACTTTAACAAAAAGCATTCTTACAGTATTTGTATAACGGATACATGGACAAATAGCTGAATCCAATTAGTACTAGTGGCACACAGTCACGTGATATTTACATGTAACATGTAGTAATGGTGTCGTACAAAAAATACTCGTGACTTAGTATCGTTACGAATTTCGTTACAAATTACTTGTATAGTGGAGTCATTCATTAAATTTCAATGACCTAAGTGCCGCATTAGGTAGTCACTGAAACGCGATAATCTCGGGTTTGATTCCTGATTATATCAGTAGGACGGTACACTTGGTTCAAAAATAAACCTAAGAAACATTATAACGTAATAAGTGAAGGGGAAGGTCATAACATGCAGTGTTGAAGAAATTAATAAAATAGGTAGGTAATTCCTATCCAAATCAGAAGTACTGAACATTCTTGTTTCACGGGACGATATCTGGCACTACGGTGGCACCACAGACATCCGAATATACGATTAGACTAGACAAGCCGCCAAGTTTATAGGCAGTCCCAGTGTCGCAATTTCTTTTCAGTTCTTATCTGAGAAAAGCTATTATATTTCTTGATAAATTTACTGATTCATTGCGATGACGGCATGTTACAATTGCACAAAATGGCATTTTGGAAAAAAAACGGTAATTTCTTCTAATATTCGTGCGTCTTGACTCGTCTCACAGAGCGTAAACTGGCAGCCAGTATATGCTCGTTGAGCTTACATTTGTCGCACTTTAAACGCGCCTTGCCCCATCTCCTGTATTGGGAAATCTGTGGGTGGCACCATCGTAGTGCTCGGGTGCCACCACAGTACCTAGCCTCAGTGCCAAGTCTACCACCACCTAGAACGCCTTTCATGAAATGACGACCTGTCCCGGCGAACTTTGCTCCACCTTAACGAAAAAATGATTACATTTTTTAATTTAAAATAGGATTATTGTAAATTAACAATCGATTACTACAGTAATTCTTTATTTGTCATTTATTAATATAACCAGAGTTATATAGACGTTAGACGACCCATTTAGTGTTGCGATTGAGAGATCGGCCGCATCACCATGGGTTCCGGGTTCGATCCCCGGGCAGTACAAACATTTGTGTGCATGAACATGTCTGTTTGTAATGGTCTGGGTGTTTTCCTATGTATAATATGTATGTATTTACAAAAAAAATGTATATATGTATGTTTATCCGTTCTTTAGTACCCATAATACAGGCTTAACGCTTAACTTGGGGCTAGATGGAGCTGTGTGAATGTCAGTACATATTTATTTATTATATATAAATCGCTTCGTTAGGTAACACAACGCGCAGCGGCCGCGTGCTAACACAGTTCTTTGTTTTTCCAAAATACAAATTATTGTTTAATATTAAAGAAGCCTATATTTTCTCTAATTACATCAGCTACCAGCCAAAAAAAAATGTCTCGTGCAAATCTATCCAGCCATTTCAGAGATTAAAGAGACAGAGATTTTTCTTAAATTGTTATATATTTATATTTTCATATGTATTTATTTTCATATGAAGATCAAAATAATTATTTCAACATTCGACTCTCCATTTTTTTTATTGTGCAGTTTTACGTTTGAAATATTCTGTTCCGCCTTTCCATATTTTAGCAGTAAGTTATGTAATAAATGTGGTATTAATTTATTGGTTTTATTTTAGGTACCCTAATAGCTGGACTGCAACACATCACTACATTGGGTAAGTGTTGAGCCAGCATTCATTAGCGCGATGTAGGTTCCGTTTATCAGCGACCCCATCGATGGTTTTAGTTAGGCGAAGACGATATCGTCTTGGTATATCTATTACAATCTGTCTCTCCTTATTTTAGAGGTATCTAAGTACGTTTTATCCTTGCAATATTTATGTATAATTAAATTGATCAATTAGTCGAAGACTTGTTACTTTCCTTAGTAAACAAAGCATATTTAATTGTTAAAATTTAATTTTTATTTTGTAAAAAATCAAAAACGGCGAAATTACCGTCCAAGGTATACAATAGTGATAAGATGTTATTAAAAGCAGTATATTTTTTTGCAGGGTTATAATTCGGATTAAATCCTAAGGGTAATTAAAGTAAAAGGAAGTAAAAAAGTAAAAAAAACATTTTTTTCCACACACTAGAATTTACAGGCATTACAACTGTATTGACAAATTTAAATAAAAAAAACAAAGTATGCAAGCATGTGGAACTGGAGCCTAAACTAGGGCGACCCTGTATATCAGGACTCCAGGACTCGCAGATCGAGGATGAAATTCGGGGTATATGCCATAATGTGTGCTTGTGTGTATGAGGGAGAGAGTGCGTGCGCGTGTGTGTGTGTGTGTGTGTGTGTGTGTGTGTGTGTGTGGTGTGGTGTGTGTGTGTGTGTGTGTGTGTGAGTGTGTGTCAAAGTGTATAGTAGTTAGTTATGTCGCTCAATATAATTTAATGCAAAGTGAATAGTAGGCCTAAGTAAGTAATGTCACTAAATATTTAAAAAAAAATACCTTGCTTGGAATCCCTATGATTGGAATTCTTTACTTTTATATTTTATTTAATCACTTTTTTCCCTTTTTTCAATCTACTGTAGCCCACTGCAGCTGGAATTAATAACATTTAGTTAAACAAGTATTTATAAATTGCATTATTAATAAAGTGTTGATTTTGCTCCGTTGATTCTTGAGTAAAACTGTCTCAGCATAAATGGTGATAACTTTAACTTTTTCACTGCGATAACTTTTTCTGTCTACCAAAAGCCTAACTTTGGATTCGTTAGTAATCCTTAGAGCTAACCTAACTAGCAGGCTCCAAGGGTAATTCGATGGGTCCAATTTTCAAATCCTTCACAATTCAGAATTTAACATTCTACTAGTTTACTGGACTCTGCAAAAAATACAAGCGGTTGTGATATAAAAGTTATTGGTAATCACTAATGAGGGCACTGTAGCTAGTGAAATTACCGGTTATAAGAGACCTAACATCTGTTGTCTCGGGTGTCAGGCTCAGTGCGGCATTGATGGAGGATAATAACTGTCTATTAGTTATTGGTATCTTTCAATGCCGCTCTGTCGTGTTTAGGCGTATCACTGACCATCAGGTGAGCGTCCGGATCGTCCTGATCACTTTGTTACTTAAATCGATGCTTCACTAGTGGCTCGTGGGTTTGAATCCAATGGGGAGGAAGTATAAGTATAAAACTGGATGCATAGTCTGAAATTAAAATAATAATGAAAAGTTTGTTTATATTTACTTAATAAAGAACCGTTATAAATATTTAACCTACTACAGTCGGCCTGTTGTTTTCCACTCCGATAATTCAGCAAGTAACTAACTTACAACAAGTAGCTAACTTCAAGAAAGTAAAAAAGTATTTTTTATGTTATAAGTGTACAGGTCGGTCTGGACGCTCACCTGATGGTAAGTGATACGCCAGACTATGACAGAGCGGCATTAAAGGAGACCAACAACTGACAGACAGTTATTATTCTCCATCAATGCCGCACTGCGCCCGTCACCCGAGACAACAGATGTTAGGTCTCCTATACCCGGTAATTTCACTAGCTACAGTGCCCTCATCCCGAAACAGTTTGAATATACTATGTTGATATCTGCAGATAATTCAGTTTATCATTATGGCTACATTTTATCGCTTGCTTATTGATACCTACTCGTTGATCTCAAAACATAATAGCTAAGATACATTGTTACAGTGTAAGACGTTATCAGTGGTTGCACTATTGTCCATTTTCCTTGTTTTCCTAATCTTGCGACTAAACAAACAATGATTTAATTGCGCGACCTTTACCAGGGTCGCGGGTTCGATCCTCGGCCGAGAATAATGAATTTCTTAGTACCACGCGCTAACGGAATGTAAATACGTATTCCAGCCTTCGTCTGGTTGGATAATGTTATAAATATTCATGCTTTATTGGCCTAGCAGATGAGTACGCCTTTTTAATTTCAATTGTGATATAGCTGATAGTTGTTTGCTATTTCCCTGTCGCAGATGATGAGAGCATCGGTGGTTCATTGGTGTGGATTGTTACCTTCCCATCTGGAGGGCGCAGATTTAAATCCCGCTACGTAATTCTCGAAATTTTATGCACGTTTTGCGACGGTCTCATGGCGAAGGAAAACAGAGGAATTCTGCGCACTCCTGCGAAGAGATTCAAAGGTTGTGCGTGAAGTCGGCTAATCTGCACAGGCCTCGGCGTTCTGCAGGTCCCATTGAATTATTGTTAACTGCATAATATATTAAAATACAGTCATGAAAATTTGACCTTACTTTTATGCTTATCTTCCATTCGGTGACTTGATTTAGGGATTTTATAAAGTTAGTACCAAGGCGACGGGAAGTACGTAAATATGCGGAAATCCATAAATAACATGTTAATTACAGGCTGTATTTAGATGATTAATGGGCGCTACAGTTACCGAATTATTAATGAGTCCACAAAAACATGTTGATCATTTTAGTTGAGAAATTATAGAATATGCTGAGTGCCAAATGCGTGAGTTCGAAGTTAGCGAGCATTTTATAAGTTTATCTGGCAATGACATAAACATGAGTAGGCTTTTTAAAAGTTTATTAAATAATTATGGAACTAATATCATATAATTTTTTGTGTAAATAATTTGAACATTTATGATCTTTGATATTCCGTCATAAAATAACACAAACTGGCTTCCTTATTACAGTTTATTAGTTTGGTAGCCAAGGTTTCATTTTTATGTAAAGTTGTGTATTAGTACAAATGAAGAATTTATTATTAAAAAAAAAAAATACACTGACATTTATACAGCGCCATCTAGCCCCAAGTTAAGCGTGAAGCCTGTAGTGTAGGTAATAAACAACGGATGAACATACTTATACACATTTTTTTGTCAATACATACATATTATACTTCATCGTCATCATCGGCTCATTATACATCCCCACCGAGAGCACGAGCCTACCCGTATAGGGTGTTTAGGCCTTAGTCGTCCACGCGGGTCCAGTGCGGGTTGGACGACTTCACACACAACCTTTGAATCTCTTCGCAGGCGTGCATGAAGGTTTCCTCACGATGTTTTCCTTCACCGAAAGAGTGTCGGATAACGTACATATCATTTCGAAAATTCAAAAACACATTGGTACGTGGCGGGATTTGAACCTCAGCCTTCGCGGTAGGAGGGCGACAGCCAACACCATTGAGCCACCGACGCTCTTACATTATACATAGAATATTAAAAAGAACTTAATAAATTATAAGACTTGCACATGTATGAGTTTAAATTGCTTGTGTTAGAACCTATTTCATAATCTCTTCGAATTATTGCAGTCCACTGCTGGCACTGCTGTAAATTTATAAATTACTCTTCTGTTATAAAAAGCTTTAAATATGAGCTAAATATTATAATAAAAAAAATATATTAATTAAACGTTTCACTTATATTCAACGTATAGGTACTATTTCAAGTTGACTTATTTAAATCTCAATGCTGACATTCAAAAGTTTGGTGGCAATCATATCTGATAGCTTTTAAAGGTATTAAAACTAAACCAAAGGTATTTTTTCACCTAAGCTATGCGATATCTCTAAAGCATTAAAGGCGTTAAGAATTTCATTAAAATTGTAATTAAATTGCCAAGACTCGGTGTGGAGGCAAACGATTGTAGCTAGGAATACTATAAATGGGTTTAATTAGAAGTCGGGCATAAAATATTATGTTTAGATAGTAACTGCTTTTGTTCGAAAAGCCAACGTTGAGATAAGTATAGACCTATCAAAATCAAAGGTCGATAAATAACACTTATGAATGTCAAATTAAGCAAGCCAAATAAATGAAACGTCTACGGTTTGGACCACAGACATCCGAATATACAATTAGACTGGACGAGCCGCCAAGTTTGGCAGTCCCAGTGTCGCAATTTCTTTTCGGTTCTTACCTGTGAAAAGTTATTCTATTACTTGGTAAATTTACTGATTCATTGCGATGATAGCATGTTACAATTGCACAGGATGGCATTTTGGAAAAAAACGGTAATTTCTTCTAATATTTGTGCGTCTTGACTCGTCTCACAGAGCGTAAACTGGCAGCCAGTGTATGCTCGTTGAGCTTACATTTGTCGCACTTTAAACGCGGCTTGCCCCATCTCTTGTATTGGGAAATCTGTGGTTTGGACTGTAGTTATCTACTTAGCTAAATCCAGTGAAACAACTCAGTAGTTAATGTTTACTTCAAATAAACTTTCGATTGATTCAGTTTAATAAAAGTTACGTGACTGCTTCGTAAGACTCAGTGTCCTCATGATAATTAGTATTTTCAACCAACGTTCACCTTGAACCTTAGGACTCGACGAACATTTGATTAAAAGATAAGATTTTGAAATATTCCATGAACGTGGTTACGCACATACAGAACAATACTGTATTATATGAAACTCGAGTTTTAACGAATTTGTATTTGAATATGTGTGTTTTATAGGCTTTTTCATGGTGAGTGCTCCAATGAACTATTTGATATCATGCCGGTGTCACCGTTTTACCATCGTACGACTCGTCGCCGAGCTAGGGTCCATCCATACCACCTGGAAACTTTCGCTTCCAAAACCGTTCGTTTCCAGCGATCGTTCCTTCCGCGTGCGTGCAAATTATGGCACGACCTCCCAGCCTCGGTGTTCCCTAATAACTACGACATGTCCTTCTTCAAACGATGTTTAAAGAGAGCCCTTTCCTCTTGATAGGCAGCGGCATGGCTTTGCCCTTAGCATTGCAGTTGTCCATGAGCGGCGGTTACTGTTTTCCATCAGATGGGCCGCCAGCTCGTCTGCCTACAGAAGCAATAAAACAATAAAAAAAATTGAATTAAATCATCTTGTCCATCTTGTCCTTTCAGTCTGAAACTAAAACCAGTTTGTACTGGTTAAAGTAAGTACATTATTTCAGAATTTTCAGTGAACAACATGCAACTCGAAAGTCTTTAATTTTTCCATCAATAGTGGATTAAGTAAAAAAATGCATAAATATGCATGATCAAGCGCTTTAGAATTAACTGAAGTGTAAAGTGTGGTTAAGAATGGTATTTTGCATACGCAGTGTTCAAAACATTATTAAAACTAGTATGTAGCTTAAAATGACGGGTTTGGTCAATTGTAAAAATTTTGCTATTTTCAATAATGCAGTGTTGATCTAGTCTGGATCTGATATGCGCTATCAAAGCCAAGGTGATGTCCCGTCAGGATGCACTTTACCTGGAATGGCTTGCATTCAACTCGGTGCATGCGACAACCACAAACGGTGTGACACGATACAGGGAAGCTACTGAAATGCAACAGCAGTGAGTTATAAATATGCAAGCTTCTGCAGTTCACAGCCCGTTTTCGACGCTTCACCTAAGTGAAGTAATTATTCATCCTTTCAAAAGAGACATGGGATCTGTACAGTCTGAATTTCCAAAACACGGTATGAGATTTTTTCAATTTTGATCAACCCATAACAAATCAAAATCAATGTATTTATTCAGTTCAGGTCCATAAAGAACACTGAATGTCAAATGAACTAACATAATCGCAATGAAGAAACGTGCTGAATCCGTTAGTAACAAAAGAGGCACTAGTTTGAGTTTCTCCTTTTCTAGCCTTAAAAGTATAGTTTTGATTTACCAGGCAATAAGCGCGCTTTTTTTAATCATTCTGTATACGTAGCTCATTTTACCTAAATATTAGAATTTGTTTAAGACTGGAGTTGCGATATGTACAAATCATATTTTGAATGTCAATCAAAGCAGGTGATGAAAAATAAGATGTCTACTTCAATACCCTATAATTATAATATTTAAATAACCGCCTTTTACTATTATACAACAAAAAACAAAAGAACGAAAAGAAACATTAATTAACGACATAGTTACAAATTTGCCTGCAACTTTATAAGGCGCAAGTTCGACCTCACATGGAATACTGCTCCCATCTTTGGGCGAGAGCGCCGCAATACCAACTTCTTCCTCTTGACCGCATCCAAAAGAGAGCGGCTCGAATCGTCGACGACTCAGATCTTGCTGACAAGCTGGACCCTTTGAGTTTGCGCAGAGATGTGGCATCTCTTTGCATTCTCTACCGCTTGTATCACGGGGAGTGCTCAGATGAGCTGTTCGGGCTTATTCCTGCAGCTGAGTTCCACCACCGTACATCTCGGAGGAACTCCAAATTTCATCCTCACCACCTGGATGATTGGAGGTCTTCCACAGTTCGATTCTGCCGTCATTTTCTGCCACGTACAACAAAACTGTGGAATGCACTTCCTCTGGAAACATTTCCGGAGCGATACGACCTGGCGTCCTTCAAAAAAAGAGCGTATACACTTTTAAAGGGCCGGCAACGCATTTCTGGGACCTGAGGCGTTGTCACTTACCATCAGGTGAACCGTATGCTCGTTTGCCTCCTGTTCCATAAAAAAAAAAAAAATTAACATCTATGATACAATTAAATATGACACAAAGAAGGGAAAAAAACCATTGAACATTAAAATAATAAATAAATTGTGGCAGAACAAAGGGGGGAAAACAGTTGTGGTCAAATGGGCCCGGTCTCAGCATAGACTGCCCTAACAAATAAGTATTATCACGGGAGCGCTGAGAGTTTTTTTTTATTAAGGTAAAAAAACAATATAGAACAATGCTTACAAATGACATGGAGAAAGTGCTATTTCTACACCAGCATCATTTACCACAGATTAATAAATACACAGTGAATACATAATATATGGTATTAGTATTCTGACGAGGCCCAAAACATTTACTTATAGGTAGTTTATGTTTATAAGAGCGTCGGTGGCTCAGTGGTGTGGACTGTCGCCTTCCTACCGGGAGGGCTGAGGTTCAAATCCCAACACGTACCAATGTATTTTCGAATTTTCGAAAATATATGTACGTTATCCGACGCTCTTACGCTGAAGGAAAACATCGTGAGGAAACCTTCATGCACGCCTGCGAAGAGATTCGAAGGTTGTGTGTGAAGTCGTCCAATCCGCACTGGGCCCGCGTGGACGACTAAGGCCTAATCACCCTATACGGGTAGGCTCGTGCCCCTCGGTGGGGACGTTTAATGAGCTGATGATGATGTTTATAAAATATATTTCATCACGTCCTTTACGTCATTTCAATTAGTTATCAATACTAAGATAAATCTACGTCACACTCGTTAATATCGTAACAAAACATTGGAACACCCCCGCTGGGCATGTTCCGAATCGCCCATTGATGGTTAATTTGCAATATTGTTCTACAAAGGCTCTAATTAATGGTCATATTTGTGTTCATTACTGCTCTATAGTATCGGAAGCTTAATCAGAATGGCTATTACAGTAACATATCAGAACAATTTAATAACTCTGATGATAACTCAGATGCCATTGAAACAGTACTAAATAAATTTTTGCGTTTTGTTAATTATAGGTGTTATCGTGGTTACTTGAAATATGATACACTTTTGCAAAAATATAAAATGTTAAAACTTGTAAATAGACGAGTAATGTTGGATATAGTTGTTTTACATAATGTTTGTAATAGTAAGTATGATTGTATTGAGCTTACTAATAGATTGAGATTCTCGGTTCCAACTAGATCCTCTGTCCGTTCCTGCAGGCAGTCTGTAACCCTTGTACCCGCTAATGCCGCACGAATGCAGGCAAGCGGTCACCTTTCAATAGGCTTTTTAAATTATTCAATGATAAATTTAATCACATAGATAATTTAACACAAAATTAAGCACGTTTAAAAATGAAATTAGCTCTTATTTAATTCTCTATATAAGGCCGTTTTTTGTAAGTTTTTGTTTTTCTGTTTCTGGGTTTGCCATCCCCATTAACCGTAATTACACTTTTACTTTTTATACGAACTTTAACGTTTGCTTTGAATCATATTATAATTATATAATTATGTGGACAATGATGTGGGTCTCACAATGAATATTATTCTTAAGTAATAATTTAGATTTTAAGCTATTGTGTTACTGTTTTTTATCCCAAAAAAATAGAAAAAAAAAACTCTGGTTTGGTGAGACCGGCAGAGAAATAGGGGTGAGATAATTTAAAAGGTATGTTTGTAGTTATTTACCCTTTATTAGCAAATAAAATGGCGACTAAGTACCTATGCAGTGCGAGCAGTCCTCAATTAATATTGCTCACTAATGAATCTTCGCAGACTGACTTCATTTGATAATATTTTGCTCATATAATATAGTTTGTTGCTTTTTCAATAATACTTTTATTAATTCTTCAGATTTAGATAAAATTAAAACAGAAAGCATTCCTGTATGCTTGTATTCAGTTGTATCAATACGAATCTAAAGATATTCGCAGAAAAAAATACTTTAAAAGTAAATATCCACTGACATTCACACAGAGCCATCTAGCCCCAAGTTGAGCGTGAAACCTGTATTATGGGCGCTAAACAACGGATAAACATACTTAAATATATATTTTTTGTAAATACATACATATTACACATAGAAAACACCCAGACCACTTTACATTTACATTACAGACAGACATGTTCATGCACACAAATGTTTGTACTGCCCGGGGATCGATCCCGGAACCCTTGGTGTTGCAGTCGACGTCTCAACCGCAACACCAAATGGGTCGTCTACTTTCGACTTTACCGAATGAATTCGGTTTACGTATTTCCAAACTGTGGACTGTGTCCTTATCGGAAACACAGCTATTAGTTTCAGTGAGATCCTAACCGAGAGCTCTGAAAATCCTTTCGCTGACGCATATCCGGCTTTGTACGATTCTTTGAAAAGGGGAACGCTATATGCTGCGAGACGGCTTCGGATCTTTGTTGGTATCTTTGACTTTGAATCGCGATATTTTTCATTTTGTGACCGAGTTTCGAGTGTTGAACTACTTAAACTTGTACTTAAAAGTAGCACTTAAAGTATATAGCTATTCTGTTGGTGGATTTATTGCAAAAGTTTCCAAGAAGTATAATCACCGAAACAAATAAATGTACGAGGTTTATGAATAAATTTGCAACCAGATATACAAAATGGAGTCGAGTATTAATTACTGAGAACCAAATAAATCTTATGTGAAACTATGATTCAATGATGTGACAAAATATTTCATACATCATGGTCAAAATATTTCATACATTATTGTGAAACTTAATCATAGGTCAGGCCTTCATCTATGCTTTAGTTTCACGGGAGCCACTATAGAAACTTTTGACCCTGTCGATTGTCGATTCTTCACACCGAGTATCCAACTCACGGAGACATTTATTTCTTCCGTCTCTTTGTACTACGGTCTTACTTTTGTTCTCCTAAGGATTTCCTTATTTCTATTATTCTGGAGCAATAAATCACCGTACCTAAACCCTTTTTCTAATGCTTTACAAACAGGAAGTTAGAGAGCGAAAACATAAAATAGGTACTCGTTAAAGTTAAATCAGGGATGTTTCGGAATTAATATTTAATGAAATTTGTGAAAGTCCATGATTATTTTACTAGCTTACGAGCTAATAGTTAACTAGCTGATGAATATTGTACTAACTTTTGCTCACGACTTCGTCCGTGTGGTTACTAATAGTTACTTTGGGATAACGCTAACTTTAACACGCTACTTCGTGTATACACATGGTGGAGTCAAAACTGCGATATCTCCTAAAATATACATTTAAATCAAATAAAGTAATTGATAATATTGTTTTGAAATAAATACTTGTGATGATATACGTATATATTTGGATACGAATTCATATTATGTTTATGAAACAAATCGCAAAAATTTTTTTTTGAAAAAAAATTTTTAGCAAAAAAGGATATACTTACAGGCAGTCTATGTCTTTCTTTTAAGGTTAGCTCAACCTTAAAAGATAGACATATGCTGTCGCAAACTTTTTAGAACTTTTAAAGGGGAACAATACTCTTATACGTGACTTTTGCGAAACATCAACCGTTTACACAACGCACGCAGCAGAAGCTCCCAGTAGGAAAAAAAAGTACCCGATTTTGAAACATTCGTCCTTTCTGCTCCGCTTCTCTTGTACACAGCGTGATGATAAATAACCTTTAGTCTTTTTCGATAGTGGGGCTATCTAACACGGAAATAATTGTTTATACCGGACTTGTAGTTCCTGAGATTAGCGCGTTCATACAAACAAACATACAAACAAATTCTTTATATTTATAATTTATGTAGGGATTATTATATTAGTGCAGATTTTCTGAGAGAATATCTTAAGGTACTTCATAAGCTTGCATTGCAAACCATAACTGTTACTGCAGGATCATTATAATTAAACTAATAAATTTGAGCTAGATAGTAGAGGCATATAAATATAATGATGTTTATAAGATCCATAGTAAAATGCTTGCTGTACAGTCATGCTGTTAAGTGTATATAATTTTTATTATAATAACGCCGAGCCGTAACCTATCTCAATCTCATTACGGCCAATCATAAAAGTGTTATTATCGAATCGGATAAAGTTATGGAGCCATCATCCGTACTAGAATATTGAAACTGAGCGCAGTTTGGCCGGTCGCCAGCGATACAAGTATGAACGTTTCGCGCGCAATCTTGTTTAAACTAGTATTCGATAGCGCTTTAGGGAAAAGAGTTATGCTTATGGCTGTACAAATGTTCCGATACGTTATCAGTTATTAAACGAATATAAAATAATAAGTTCAGAACCGAAACCCTCTTTGATCTTCGGATTGCATTAAAATTTACACACATATTTAATTCAGACTAATCTACGAAACTTTAATGTTGCCTATAGTGGTTTTTGTGTTAGAAGACATGATGCGGACTTGACCGATGAAGTTGTTAGACCATTTGCAGCCAACAACAGTAGCTATTTAAAAATATCTACACTGTTGCGTTGATATTAAATTAATCAGTGTTTCTTAGGCTACATTGTAGGGTGAGCATTGAAATCCTTGAATTTTATGGCTATAACTAATCCAATAAATAAGCATTTCCTGACAAACAAAATCGACTCAGGGTGTCCCTTAGTTGGTAACAAAATTATTGAAACAAAAGAAACCATGAGAAAAGTTATGACTTACATAGAATTAATAATGACGTCATTTTCACTACTTAACTAAAAAGCCATCATTAGTTTCGAACTGGTCTTTATTTTTATGTATTACATATTATCAAACCACAGTGATTAATCATTCAATAAAAAGTTTAAACAAATTCAAATCAAAAAAGAAATTCATCTTCATCACATAATGCTCACAGTTTTTGCCAAAGCAGCTGTGATTGATTTCGACAAATATTTTTTTGTCACGCGTAAGCTACCATTTGTTGTTTCGTTGTTTGCAATGTGGGTAAAAGAGCCGAAGGGAAATCAGCCAATATTATCGAAAGGACAATAAACTCGAGGATGTTTTACTAACAACTTTGTTTTCGCGAAATATTTTATAGATACCTAGTAATTTGTCACATGGTCGTCGAGGGAGTGTTTTTTGCCTTACTCTACAAATTGAATAGTTTTTTGTACTTAAAGTATATACCATTATTTTTAATAGAGTGGGGGAGTCAAGTCAATGAGGTAATTTAAAGCCCAGTACCATCTACCCTCCATAATATGACTTCTTACCCTTACTTATTAAGGTTGGCAACGCACTCGTTGCTGTTTTGGAGCTTTGAGTCATGATTGGCTCATTATACGTCCCCACTTAGGGGCACGAGCCTACTGTACAGGCCAACGCGGACCAGTGCGGATTGGCAAACTTCAAGCACAACCTTTGAATCTCTTCGTAGGCGTGAGGCGCAGATTTTCTCAGGAAGGTTACCTTCACCGGAAGAGAACCGGATAAACGCACATTTTAAAGTCATTGGTACGTGGCGGGATTTGGACCCTTCACCCTCTAGATGGGATGGCAACAGTCCACACCACAGACATCCGAATATACAATTAGACTGGACAAGCCGCCAAGTTTATAGGCAGTCCAGTGTCGTAATTTTTTTCGGTTTTTTACCTGTGACAAGTTATTATATTTCTTGGTAAATTTACTGATTCATTGCGATAATGGCATGTTACAATTGCACAGGATGGCATTTTGGAAAAAAACGGTAATTTCTTCTAATATTCGTGCGTCTTGACTCGTCTAACAGAGCGTAAACTGGCAGCCAGTATGCTCGTTGAGCTTACATTTGTCGCACTTTAAACGTGGCTTGTCCCATCTCCTGTATTGGGAAATCTGTGGTCCACACCATCGATGCAGGATAGAGCTTTGAGTTTCTATCTTTAAATTTACTATATCATTTGACGATCGTTGCGGTCCTTGAGGTTAGTTGCGAAGTTGGCTACTTTACTAATTTATTTACACTGCGCCATCTATCATTATTACAAACAGATATTACCATGCACACAAATGTTTATTCTGATAAGGGATGAAATACGAAATCCTTGGTTTTGTAACCTACTTCTCATTACACCACATGTAAGTATGAATGTTATATGTCCGCATTTTTAGTTTACAAACGCGTTGAATGAATGAACGCCATCAATTGCTGCACACTAACCGGCTAGTGTACAAGGGTTTAGCTTTGGGGAAATACATGCATTTTTATTCGGAACATGCAACTCCCAATTAGTGTCGGGGCTCCACACGTAACATTGATAGTTAAACTTGAAGTCTAGTCTCACCACAACATAGAAAATACGCTGTAGATTCATGAACACGCAATATATTTTTTCATGGGCACCTATATCACGATGAAAGTTATAAGTCCTTATTATAGTACGGTTGCCAAAACGCAGTCTGCTCTCCAACACTCCAGAATCCGTTTATTTATACTCAATATTAATCTAAGCCTTCATTAATGGTTTTCATTAACGCAATAACTGCCTTGCTTGTTTGGCATCGCCGAGCCTGTCACATAAAACTGTTTACACGGTAAAACCACTTATTCCAATATGGGATCTATTCCAACGGGCGCAGATTAAATTGTCACCACTTGTCGGAAACAAATAACGGGTGCGCTCGGAGCCAAATGTTTAATGGTATGTGATGCTGCACTCATGTGTTATATTATACGACCCATTTAGTGTAGCGGTTTAGACGTCGACTGCAACACCAAGGGTTCCGGGTTTGATCCCCGGGCAGTACAAACATTTGTGCCCATGAACATGTATGTTGTAAGTGTGTCTGGGTGAAAAAACTGTATGTAAGTATGTTTAACCTTTGTTTAGTACCCATAATACAGGCTTCACGCTTAACTTGGAGCTAGATCTCGTGTTTACAAAGCATAAGCCTGTTATGTGGATACTAAGCAACTCACATTTTTTATTTATTTTTGTAACAACACATTTATGATTATATATAGAAAACATCCAGACCAATACAGACATGTTCATGCACAAAAATGTATGTACTTGGAACCCTGATGGTTTAACCCCATATCAAGAGAAATATTTCAAATATAACTAATATCCTTCACTGTTAAAAAATCTGAAGCTACATACTTGACCAAATATTTAAACGTATTCAGTAGTATCGTGAGATAAATAATAATAATAAACATTTATTTCAGATTCCAAATTCATCCATCGATTAGTAGTATTAGTAGGCACATTATTATAATATAATAATATACAAAACACACACAACGAAATTACATACAAAACATTTCATCTCTGCATCTGCCGATCACATACGTCACTCAGTTGCAGCAAACGCACGAAATGTTTCAATATAGGAGACTCGTAGGTCTCCGTTAAACTCTTTAATGAGCAAAGACTAACCCAGGTGTTCTATCAGTCGCCTATCTGTCCTTTACGTTTCAATACCATTACCACCACCATATTGGCAGCCAGGGCCCGTGGATTAACGAGATTTCCTATTTTTGGAATCATCTTTATTTTCAGCTATTAAGCCTACATAGCCTAAACGATCTGGACAAATTTGAACATCAAATTAGAAATAATAATAATGGTAATCCAGGTATCCAGGTATGAGTGTCGGTAGCTCAATGGTGTGTACTGTCGTGTTCAAATCCCGACACGTACCAATGTGTTTCGAATTTTCGAAAATATATTACGCTATCCGACGCTCTTACGGTGGAGGAAAACATCGTGAGGAAACCTTCAAGCACACCTGCGAAGAGATTCGAAGGGTGTGTGAAGTCGTCCAATCCGCACTGGGCCCGCGTGGACGACTAAGGCCTATACACCCGCGTACGGGTAGGCTCGTGCCCTCGGTGGGGACTTTAATGAGCTGATGATGATGATAATCCAGGTATTATATTAATAAGTCATCACAGGTAAATAAGACATTGATATGCATGTTTATTAAAATGTCTATTTAAATAGTTTAAATTTACAAATAAGATTTATATACGTACTTAATAAACGTAAATGTTCCCCTAAAACTACATAGTGTTAAAGCGGATTGGTCTTCTATAGCCGGTCCCTTTATTTCAAGTCGCAATAATTTATTCGAGTTCTGAAAATAAATACTAATGCCTTGATCGTGGAGCGTGTGAACACTAACATAAACTGCAAGGTATCAGGTCGAGGAACACTTGGCTTGGAGCCAGAGCTGGTCGTTCTACTTAACGAACAAACGTAGATCCTGCTGTGAGATTCTTACTCGTATGTAAACATTGCCATTAGAAAATAAACGAAAGATCGCCATGTATAGAGAAAAAAGCCTATGTATGACGTATAATGTAACCTATTGACCCTTATAATAGGAATAAAGAAACGGAATTTGATGGCAAGATTTTATCATTAAAATTAAGTATAGTACTTGCACTTCTTCTTCAGACACTTTTTCAACAGTAAAATCAAGTAATAAACATTATTTCGTCTGTGCACAGTGCCAAATTCATATTGATGTATTACCTACACTACGAAAATATAATAAATGAAATGATAAACACCAGAAAAATATTATTCTACAATAATTTCCTACCAAAAGCCACCTGTATCGATCACTCGACCCGAATCCAAAACCACTATTCGAAACGCTTCTTAAGTCCCGGGTTAACCCCAAACGGGATTTCCATGGTGACTTATTGCGACCAGAAAAGGAAAACAAACTGCTAAAATATTGTAGCCAATAGTTCAGTTTCACAAAAGAATAAGTTATAGAAGTGTCCGTTTATGCTCTCTGCACTACAGAGCCCAGACCGGCAACCGAGCAGTCTCGAGCTTAGAGCTGCTTGGCCAAATGCCAGAACGTTGAAGTGGTTAAAACTAGTTTGATAAAATGGGAAGTATACGGAGATAAGCTGTTGTTAGTACACACAAACTGTATGTGAAGGCAGTTATGACTACACAAATATTGATGCTTGTTAATAAACCACTAATGTTCGTAGTTACCACTTAATGTGGATTTTCAGTAACTCGCAGATTTGATAATGCGATTCCATTATCAATTTGGGCTTGAAAGAACTGATTTAACCATAAAACATGAATGTCATTAAATACGTAGAAAAACATACATAGTAGCGTGCAAATAAAAATATAAAAGTATGATTCCATCGATGTTATTGTGAAGGTTGGTTGTAGCTAACGGCAAAGTACATTTTCCTAGTTTCAAACCAAATAATACTAAAATCTCAAGAGCATGTTTCACATTAATATTAAAACAATATAAAATAATAACCTACGTGTCGTCATGTGTAATCGTGTTATCGTGAGGAAACCTTCATGCACGCCTGCGAAGAGATTCGAAGGTTGTGTGTGAAGTCGTCCAATTCGCACTGGGCCCGCGTGGACGACTAAGGCCTAATCACCCTATACGAGTAGGCTCGTGCCCCTCGGTGGGGACGTTTAATGAGCTGATGATGATGAACCTACGTGTACATGTTCTACTTTTATGAAATGAAATAAAAGATGTAACATTTATATCAAATATCCAATCAAAATATCAAATATATTAATTTGCAAACAGAATGTGTCATTAGTATTAGTATTTAAGTGCATTAGTATAAATTCCATTTTACCGGAGTTTGTACCGGCGTGAAAATACACAATGTCCATTACATTCGTGAGAATAAAATTTATTTATTTATCTTTATTAAGGAAATTAACAGCTTAGTATAATACATGTGTTTAGTGTACATGACATAATACATAAGCACTTAAAAATGTCCACTGCTAAGTTAGACACAAAAATACAAAGCATGAACAAAAGTCACAGACATACATTTATTAACTTCGATCATAATAATATGTTCGATATTACAAATAGGATATAAAGAAAACATATTTTTAACATTTTACTAAGAAAAAAGAGAAAAGAAATTACTACAGTTCACTTATACAAGCTTATGATTTCGTAAAAGATAACGAAACCGCTTCACATTTTCATGAAAGATGTCTATATGATTGTAATTGGCATTGAATGCTTTACATGCTCTTATGACAAAGCTATTCGTTCTATAGTTACATTTACAAATAGGTGTGACAAAAGTATTTTTGTGGCGCGCATTACGTCGTGAACATTTGAAAAGTATTTTATTTAAGAGGTAAGGAGAATAGACATGGTTATTGATGATTTTAAATAAAATAACCTAATCTCTGTGATTTCTTCGAGCAACTAACAAATCAATTATATCCGTATCAAAATTTTTATCTCTAAATTTAAGTCTTTTTAGGAATTTATTTTGTATGTTCTCAAGTTGATCAACATATTTAGCATACATTGGATTCCAAACAGTTGAAGCTTATTCAAGCTGAGAGAAAATTTAACAATATGTGTATATCTAATACATTAATTATTGATATGAAAACAAATAGATAAGCTTCTATTAATAAATTAAGGTATAAGGAATTATAATCATTAGGGGAGGCCTTCGTTCCGCAGTGGACATAATTGGGCTGTAATGATGATGATGATGATGATGATGATAAGGAATATGACATACATAATAATAAGATACATTTATAAATAAAAAATAATAAAAAAAATAAGCGAAATAAAATTAATAATGTTAAATTGAAAGGTAAAATTCTTTTACGCGACTTTTGAAAATAGTTAGGGAAGGAGACTGACGAATGGACATTGGCAGAGAGTTCCACAGTCGAATGGATTAAACAGCAAAAGACTGGGTAAATGAATGGGAAGAATGAGAAGGAAAAGCAAGATTAAGTTTTAAAGATGAACGCAGACCACTATAATGAGAAGACTGTAAGAAACTAAATCGCTCTTTGAGATAAGCTGGTGCCACTTCA
>PQWD01003472.1:49203-65987 GCA_019425675.1 Leucinodes orbonalis
GCGTCCAGTGTCTGTGTGTGTGTGTGTGTGCGCGGGTCAGGCCGGGGCGGGCGGGGCGCGGGGATTGGGTCAATGGTAGCGAGACTCCGCCGCCGCCGTCCATCGAGCGCTGCAACTGGGTCGCTCCGCACCGCCCCGACACCCTTTGTCTATGCTTTATTGCTTACCAATTATGGCTCCCTCCCACATGCTAAATGTCCAACGTATTTCACTATGGTATTCACCATTATGGGGACATATTAATGTTGAGTACCAAAATATATACAATACTAGTACACATCTGGGGATATTGAAGTTACGTAGAAATGTATTTACGATTTTATTAAAACATTATGAAGTTGGCGCCGTTCTTAGTAAGGCAATATTGGGACAAGGTCACTAGGACGAAAGTAGGTTAAGTCTTGGGGGAATAAAAGAACAGTAGGTCACAGGCCGCGTTTTAGTAGCGTAGGTGTGCTCTATTGTTTGATAATATTTAAGGTTTCTAAGCAAGTACTTTGTTTGTTAAGCTAAGTGACTAAAACAATACGATACGATGTAAACGTTACTTATTGTATTAATAACCCCACGTAATTAGGAACGACAATTCTATAGTACAGTACATATTTATGCGTTTAAATATATGAAGGATATTTCACTTCATCCCCTTGACTAGTAGAATACCTTTTTACGTACATTTATATATGTCTGCTTGTTTAAAAACTTTGACGTCAAATAAATGGTTATATTTATGTTACTTGATCAGTTATTTACAATTTTCTTAATGGGAATGATGAAAAACTATTAGAGCTGGAAACGAAGTTAGGTTGTATTGCGGCATAATAGGTTTGTTTGAAGTCCGAAGAGAGGGGAAGGATCCCACAATAATGCAATCCGGCAACCTGTTTTATCACCGTGAGGGCGACCAGCTATCCCAGGGTGGTGTCGGGTTTCTCGTCCATATCTCATCAACAACATCGTGAAGATCGAAAATGAATCAGCTAAGGTAGCGTACCGTACCGCACGTAAGGTGATACAGGTTTACGGCACCGACTTCATCGTACTCAGATGATGAAGTTATGTATGTGTGATGATATTACCAGAGCAATGCATCTCTCCAAGACACACTTTACGTTCGTAATGGGAGCCTTCAACGCAAGGCTAAGCATTCGAAGTGATTATTGAGTTTAAAAGTGGGCAAAATTATTTGGCCGATTTCATGTATAAAGAGAGATCTTATACATGAAATCGGCCAGCCGCTATCCTCTATGACGACTCTATGAGTCTCGACGAGTCTCTATGAGACTTTATGACGAAGTCTTTTTTTTAATCAAGAAGACTCCGCAAAGGAAGTGGACTTGGTTGAGTCCCGATGGTTCCACACGAAATGAGATTGACTTCATCAGGTGAGCTTCCTGACCATACTGTACACTTTGTCAAATAAAAAAAAAACACCATAAGACATATATTTAAAGACGTTTCTGTGATTGCCAGGATAAAACCGGTAGCGTTTACCGTATGGTGAGAGGCACGTTTAATATTAACGTGCCTCTCACAGAGAAGTTTCGTCTACGCTCCGACTTAACGTGATTCAGATCCATTCCCCGAGAGCTTTTAACTTGAACTGCAGAATCTCTTTGAATGTCAAAAGAGTTGCGTAACAGTGGACGATATAAATAGCGGGCTAGTGTTAACTGCAAACAATTGAGTCTAAGTTTTGCAAGGGACAACGCAAATTAATACCCAATAAACTATCTCAAAAGACTCAATCTCATGGCGACAAGACGACAAATGAAGCTGCAGTTTTCAAACGATGCGTCACAATACTGGCAGCTCAATAGACCTATATCCACTTTCGACGCGATTTTCATCACTTTAATACAAAGTGTATTAAAGAAGCGATACAATAGCACAGAGGTTCCAAGGTGGTTGCGAGAAACAGGTTTGTTGTGCAATGCCAGCTGACTAGTCTGAAGACCATCAGTGGAAATGTAGTCTCATCCAAACCAAAGAGAGGGAGATTGAGAAGTTTTAAAGCGAGTTATATACCGCAACACAGAATTCCCGATTCAAACTCAGCCGACTATGAGAAAGCTTTCGATTTTATCGAGACTTGGGCAGCGTTTGGGAAGTTTATGCAGATATTTTCGTCAAAAATACCTCAAGTGTCTCAAGCCGACCTTTTGACCAGTTTGTATTGCCAATTATGACATACGAAATTGAAACGTGGTCGCTCACTAAGAGCCTCATAAACAGGCTTAGCTGTATTGCTCAGCGTGCTATGGAATGGGCAATTTTAGATGTTTCCCTCCGCGATTAGATCCGAAACGAGGATATCCGTAGGAGAACTAGGGTGACCGACATAACCCGCAGGATTAACAAGTTGAAGTGACGTCCACGTAACGGAAAACAAATCGTAGGCCGACCCCCGACCAGATGGACGGACGACCTGTTTAAGGTGGCCGGTAGCTAGCAGAAGAATATCAACTGCTAGGGATCGGCCCGCGTGGAATCATTAGGGGAGGCTTTCAACAGTGGACATAGGCTGTAATGATGATGAAGTACAACTGAAGACAACCCAAAATTACGACACGATGTAACAGATAACACGTGGCATAGAAAATGGTAAATCAGAAAACCTAGTTCAGTTAGAAGTAATATTCCTTTCCTTATAGGAAAATTTGTTGCCTTTCTTTCTATCAAGCTCTTTTATTTGAGAGTGCTTGAAAATACAAATAAAAACTGAAATTCTGGTTCACCTGGTAAAAGAAATCCCCATGGTTAGGAGCGATATTAATATTTTTACGGGATTAAAATCCGTACCAAATTTCATTAAATTGGTGGTTGGTTGGTTATAGAGCTACAAACAAGCATTTTATTCAGTGAGCCTTTGCATATGGTTGGCTGCTGCATAGATACTTGTAACTTGCACTCGCGAGTAAACTATAAGTATGTAGGTTTTGTAAGCTGAATTTTGTTAAAGCTCGTGACTATCTCACCACTCGACTCCAGAGCTCGACTAGCACTTTTTCAGATTCTTATGGATCATCCTACTGTCGCCTCCCTAATTCAAGAACGCAGCCATTCCCCCGTTATAATAAAGTGTGAAGGTTATTTTATGTTTTTTATACATATAAGGTACCTTTTTATGTACATATAAAAAATAAGGCACAATGTGAGGTGTTTTCATTCCATTGTTGCAATGCGCAAAGATCGTTCAGAATATCCGGAAGAGCACGTCGGGCCAACTTTTTCTTGTAGCGGTCAGTGAGAGTGCGAAGGTTACTTGAATATCGGCCAAACCAACGGCTTGTAGTTGTTTTCCAATTATTTCTTTAACACAGTCGGCCGACTCTATTATAGTGGTACTGAAAGCAAGGCCTTTAGTCATGTTTATTGAAGAACGTCTGTGAAACTAAGTTCTGCTAGAGTGAATCCCTAAAGACCGAGTGCGGGTGTGGCGTGGGCCAAGCGCGCACGGCCGACTCGCAACTCTCGCAATCATTTAATTTTAGATGTTGAGAACACTGATGTCAGTGTGTCAAGTTTAAGTCATATTTAAAATGATGATTCAAAAAAAGAGCCCTCTCTTACTATACAATGTTAGGATTGTTTGTCACCTAAATCTGCAGACAGCTCGGGATTTGCGTTATCAATAGGTAAATAGAAATGAGACGATGGCAACACAGTCTGTGTAGAGTTTCAACCCCTAGACGGTCAATGACGCGGTGAGGCAGGGCACAAAACGCACCCTTTATTAACTAGTTAGTTGCTCTGTGTTAGGCGTATCCTGATTTGAGCTACACATAAGAAGAGCAACAGTTTTATTATAGCACTGCAGTTTAATACCTCAAAGTAACCTCAAAATTAGTATCATATGACGAGATTTTTAAATTTATATTGAATAGTGATTGTGGAGAGCAGACGTAGTGGGTAGGTGAGGCGCGCGGGGGCGGCGTGACGCGACGAGGGCGATTAACGAAAATCACGTGTACTGTAGGACGGCGAAGGGCGGCGGGGTCGGCGGCCGCGGTCGCCGCCCTCGCGCCCTTACCTGTTTTGCAGCTGTACCATTCCCATCCAATAAACAGCTTTTTACTAGCATGGGATTTTCCATTTATATTCTAAGTTCACTGCGAAATATTTATAATATTCCCATATTACTAATGTAAATCGGCCTGCTATATTAATACCATGATATGCACCAGTAAATTAATTCATTGTCTTCGATTTATTCATCTGGACTCGGATTAAGATCTCTCCACGCATAAATCGATTTCACTCACTAGGATGATGCATCTTGCAAGCTAAATGTAGAAAAATGTGGTAATGTTTCTTTTTTATTTGGTCGATTAACTGATTGTTGGTTTGTTTTCTACGTACTACTAGGTATAAATGATTTGATGCTGTGAGAGTGGTATAAATATTTATGAAAGAGTAGTTATGTGCAATTCGCACTAATATATTACAGGCGTGTCAGTTTAAGTCTTCACGTCTAAACGGCCGACGCGATTTTAATAAGATAGGTCCTTAAGGAGTTAACAGACACCCCGGATTATCACATAGGCAACGTTGTACAGTGGTAAAATATATGTACCGCGGATCGCTAGTAGTAGATGTAATGTGGATGCGTGATGTGGCGGGCGCGGCGCGCGTCGGGCGGCGACCTTGCGGCGCGCCAAGGTCCGGCGGGCGCCGACCCCGCGCATCGACCGCCCCACGCGCCCCACATACCACCCGCTCCTGGGTTTGCTCACCCCTACGTCACACCAACAAGGGCTGTAGGGTCGCCGGGGCCCTCCCAACTCTTATTCTTATTCATATCATATAATTGTATGATGTAAAATTTGTAATGTGTTTTAGTACAAATAAGGTTTCACAGCCAATTAATCACTTCATAATATAGCCAACTGTTTTCATCAGATTGAGGCGACAAATATTATATACATCTGTCTATATATATTGAAATATATTTAAGATAAACATCGGTACCTGGTTATTGAGGTATTAATTTTTTATTCTATTTCTTTTCCATTTTTAGGAAATTAATAGAAAAAAATCTATAACTAGGTTCTAAATGTAATAAATTAACATTGTTATCGTAAATATAATAGTTTTTACGTCAGCTATTTTATTGATAATAAATTACAGGGGCGAACAATACTCCTCAATTTTATACAAAATCAGTACGACGATTTAATTGTGAAAGATTAACAATTACTCGTAAAACAATTGCTTCATACAAATTCTACAAGTGAATAAATTTCAATGGGTTTGTAAGCTGAATTCCATTAGGAGCTCATAACTTGATTACATTAAGGAACCCTTGGTTGAGCTCTCAACTCCCATATATCAGTTGTTTTTAATACATATAATACTTTTTTTACACAAACCGATTGAATAGATAGTATGTGTACCTACCGTCGTCAATCATCATGACGCTAAATTTTTTCAAATTCACGCGTAGGTACAACGTCCGAAAATTGAACATTTAGTTTAGTTATAGATAAAATCAAATGAGGGAGACCTATGTCCAGCAGTGGACTGCGATAGGTTGAATAGATAGATAAAATCGTTTTATTATTATTTTTTATTATAGTATAGTAGAATTAATTCTCAAATGGTGTTTCTGATTAAAATCTACCATGAAACAAAACGAATGAGTGCAAAATCATACAACTGAGATACACCTACGAACCTAGTTCGCGCATTTTAAAATTTGCAGAATAGTAGCTGTGATCAGTTCGGCACAATGTACCGTGTGCAGTTTAGCATGTGTGCGGTGTTGCAGGTGTAACCGCGAGGCCAGGCGCGCGGCGAGTCGCACACCGGCCGCAAGACGGAGAGCGCGCGGCAGCCGGGGCCCGCGCGCAGCGCCTCGGGCAGGCCCGCGGGGCCCCCGAGGCGACGCTGGGTCCCGCCCTCCTCGCTGCGACACCACGACGTGCCCGACTCCGACGCCAAACACGACGTCATATTCCGCAAGGTGATGCACTACCACACACTCAACCTTTGCACATCCACACACCGACACACACACACACAACAATTCAACTGTTTATTTGAAACACAAAAAATAAATGTTTGGCACAAAATGGGGGAGCTCTAAGTCCAACAGTGGACTGCGATAGGTTGAAGGGACAATAAAAAAAAAATATTCATCAAATGTGTAAGCCAAATTGGTTGCCACTCAAATGTTCTGTCAGCTACTCGTAGCTGAGGGTTCTTTGGAAATCGTCAATGTAAGTGAAAAGACACAAGGCTGAAGCCAAACAGCGAAAGGTTATCTCAAAATAAATCACACGTAAACATCGCGCGTTCGCCGAACCCCCTCACTCACCCGCACCCTCGACGCTTTGCAGGTTCGTGGTATCCTCAACAAACTAACGCCGGAGAAGTTCCAAAAGCTGAGCGATGACTTGCTCGGGCTGGAACTGGACTCGGACAAGGTGCTCAAGGGCGTCATCTTGCTCATCTTCGAGAAGGCGCTGGACGAGCCCAAGTACTCGTCCATGTACGCGCAGCTGTGCAAGCGGCTGAGCGAGGAGGCGCCCAACTTCGAGCCGCCCGGACAACCGTGCACCTTCAAATTGCTGCTACTTAACAAATGCCGCACTGAATTTGAGAACCGGGCTCAGGTAAGTCCTTATGGAAAATTATACAACATTTGATTTTGCTAAGGGTGTAGATTTGGACTTTATTTTTGAGTTAATTGTCTTGGTTTTTGATGTCTATATAATGAGGTTAACAAAATTTTCATTAGTTTATCGGCAGCAATATATTTCAATTGTTATAAATGTTTAGAGAAATATTATAGAGATGTTTTGAAATGTGTGTCGTCCAACATATTGTTTGTCGCGCGGCAGGCGTTCGCCGCGTTCGACGACAAGGCGCTGAGCCCGGAGGAGGAGGAGAAGCGGCACCTGGCCAAGTGCAAGATGCTGGGCAACATAAAGTTCATCGGCGAGCTGGGCAAGCTGGAGATCCTGGCGGAGTCGATCCTGCACCGGTGCATCCAGAACCTGCTGGCGCGTCGCGCGGCCGCCGAGCACCACGAGGACCTGGAGTGCCTGGCGCAGCTGGTGCGCACGTGCGGGCGCGTGCTGGACTCGGAGCGCGGGCGCGGGCTGATGGAGCAGTACTTCGCGCGCATCGAGACGCTGGCGGCGTCGGGCGAGCTGGCGCCGCGCATCCGCTTCATGCTGCGGGACGTGTGCGAGCTGCGCCGCGGCGGCTGGGTGCCGCGCGCCGCCTCCGCCGCCGCCGCCGAGGGCCCGCAGCCCATGCACCAGCTGCGCGCCCACGCCCACGCCCACCCCCACCCCCACGGCCACGGGCACGACGAGGCGCGGCGCGAGCGCGACCCGCTGTTCCGGCGCGCGCGGCCGCTGGACCACGTGCTGCAGCACCTGGCGCTGCAGCCGGCCGCCGACGCCTTCGCCTTCCGCCAGCGCTCGGCGCCCGCGTACCTGGGCCGCGCGCCGCCCGCCCACTACGCCAAGCCGCCGCCCAAGGAGCCGCCGCGCGCGCCCAAGCCGCGCCTGCTGCCCGCCAACGCCGCCGCCCTCGCCGACCTGCAGATGCGCCCCGCCGCCAACTCCCTCATGTTCACCGCCAACCGCCTCACCCGCCCGCCGCCCGCGCTCCCCCCCATACAGCCCAGTGAGTACCCACCACACACACCACACACACTACACACCGGTACCAATGGAACCTCCATTGTTGATCACTCACTTTCAATATTGAGCACTAAATGTTTAATTCCATTTGTATTTATAAAGCCAATCCACTTTTTACAAATTTACCCAATTTTGACAAACAACACGGTTAATCAAAAACAATTTTTTCACAAACATGATTTGTGAAGGTAGCCAATAAATCGCCTGACAAATACCAACCAAAATGATTGTTTGGAATAAAACATCCAAGCAACAAACAGTGGACTAATCGCATATAATAATGTATAACACTCTATCATAAACTTAAAGTATTATGATATTACCAAAAATATAAACTAACAAACGAGGGCATTGCAGACGTGCTGACGCCGGCGTTCGCGAGCACGCCGCCCATCGTCAAGGAGCCGGCCATCACGATCAAACCCGCCCCAGACAAGAAAGACAAACCCAAAAAGGATAAGGTAACAACATTTATTTGAATAAAGCCATACATACAAATTCAAAGATTTGAAGAAACTTTTTTGAAAATATATAACGAATATTATATGAAAATATATAACTAATATAAATATAAATATTTCATATCTCAGTTCTTTGATTTAATAATAAAGTGTAAATAAATAATATTCCATTACAAAATTATAATTCTATGAATATATAAAAAGTATCAAATTGAATTATGATAAATAAAATTTGTCAACATCAATTCGATTTTTTTTATATAAATTATGTCTAATATTACATGATGTTTAAGTCTTATTACATTATTTGATATTTAATTATAATTTTGTATTTAACTCGCGTAGAATTATAATAAATGAAATTGGATTAACCCTTTGAACGCCAGGAATCCGGACATTAGAAAACCTCTAGTTTGATGTGTCATTGGTGTTCAAAGAGTTAATGTGACTGGATATATTGCGAATTGGGCGATAGCAACTGTGCATTTCACCATATTCCGCAATATTTATTTTTAGGTCATTTAATATGAATTAGTTAATGCGATTTGGAGAATTTGTGCCTTGGGTTATTTGGAAAGGATCAATCGTGTTGAAATGACAAAGATATTGTACGAAATATTTTTAAGTTGATATAAGAGCTCATTGATATAATTTCACTTTGACTATTTGATGATATATAATACAATTCAATTGAGTGCGCGTCCGTCACAATGTTGGTGAAACGTGAACTGTCTAGTTAAGTAAATGACGTATACAAGAAATTGAGAATGTACGGGACCGTTAGCACCGTACAATAAATGGGAAGAATAAGGTGTGTTGAAATAACCAAACTCCACGACGAGGTGTTTGTACACTGATTTATATAATAAAGTTATATTGAATGCATCGCAGTGCAAGCAATATTGCAACGCAAACGAATATTTTTACTTTATACTTAAATCTTATACACGCATGTACTTCGTACAGAGAATATCGCGGAATGTGATTAAATCCACTGTTGCATTGTACAGATTTTTATTTTTAATTAAAGAACGTCGATGGCTCAAATGTATGGACTTTTGCCTTCCGATTTACAGGCACAATAAATCGGTACGTGGTGGGATTTGAGCCTTCATCAGATTTAAATTCCCTAACGTACCAATTTTCGAAATTCCGACGCACTAACAGTGAAGGAAAACATCCTGAGGAGACCTGCGGCACGCCTGCGAAGTGTTTGAATGGTCGTGCGTGAAGTCGACCATTCCGCACCGGAGTCGCGTGAGGTTTCTGTGTGTTGGTGGGCCGGGGTGAGCTGATGGGAATGGTGCGTGTTGCAGGGCGTGAACAAGGAGGAGGCGTGTCGCGTGGCGGTGGAGGTGTCGCGCGCGCTGGCGGCCGCGTGCCCGGACCCCTGGGCGCCGCCCGACGGGGGCGCGCTGGCGGCCTGGGAGCCCGCCACCGACGTGCCCGCCCACGCCGCGCTGCTCACCACCCTGCACGACATGCACCTGCCCGACAAGGTACACAACACACAGGGTAATCATAGAGCTTGCGTTACGGGTATTACACAACGGATACACTTATAGGACGCGACAAGTCGAGGTGGCAATTTTCTAGTGTTATAAGCAGATAGTTTATTTTGTCATTTTTTCCCATGCAACAAAATAAGATTAATATTATTTAAACTAGGTTTATAATATTTATAAAATAAAAATGAATCAGGTTTATTCAGTTCCAACTATAGTGGTAAAAGCGCTTATAACCACACTAAAATTAATATTGTTAATTACCAAATAAGTGATATTTAATAAATTTTCATAAAGATAAAAAATAAGCTAGTGAACAAATAAAAAACGTGACGCAGAAGCTACAGAAGTTTAAAACACAACTTAAAACAAGATGAGCAAGCTTGAAATCGATAATCGCGGTCGGTAGCACTAATACTAAGGCGAGTGCAGGTGACGTGCGGCGTGTCCCATCGCGCCTTATGTCATTCCCCTATTGCTATCTCGAATTGTCGAGTACTATACTTAAAACGTTCTTTTTTAAATAGATACATTTCATACGTAGAAAACACCCAGACCAATACAAACGCACATGTTAATGCACACAAATATTTATACTTGTCAGGGATCAAACTTAAAATCCTTAGTGTAGTAGTTGATATCTCAACCATTACATCAAATGGGTCGTCAAAAACACATATATTGTGCTATATGTAAACACTTTACCAACCGCTCAGCACATGGGACAAGCAACTGCACAACCACACATGCTACAAGTAAACCCTGATTGAAACACTAGCCATTTCATCATTTACTTGAACACATTATAATTACAACTCAACATATTTTGTTTCTGGAAACAGTGACACATACAGGGAATTCGGATCAAGTGTATTGTTATTATAGGGATAACTATCGTGTTTTAAGGTAATTAGTAATGTTAACTTTACTTTTCTTTTTTTTACAAGAAATGATATAAAGTTTTGCTAATGTCTTGTCACAAATGAATATTTTGCAATAGGAATTTGTAATAAGCATAATATTATTAAATACAAAATTATGCTTTGTTATTTTCAATAAAACTGATTTCCATTTAATTGTCATAAAAATAAATTTAATTTAGTGACGTTTTTATCTCGTGGATTCGTAATATATAGTCGATTTCGAATTGATACGAAACGTAAAATTGGTAATTAAAACATTGATTTGGTTTGTTTACATTAATAGCAGTATATTGCTTCTATTTTGAAATGTGTGTGTGTGTGTGTGTGTGTGTCAGGTGTTGCGTCGAGTGATATCGGCGGTGCTGGAGGACGCGGTGGAGGAGGCGGGGCGGGGGCGGCGGAGGCGGAGGCGGGGGCGGAGGCGGCGCGGGCGTGGGCGCGCGCGCGTGGGCGGCGTGCTGCGTGGTGCGGTGCATCAAGCGCGCCGGCGTGGCGGAGGCGGTGCGCGCGGTGGTGGTGGGCGGGGGCGGGGGGGGCGGCGCGGGGCGGGCGGGGCGTGCGCGTGGCGGCGCACGCGGTGCGCGCGCGCCTGGCGTCGCTGGCGGAGGTGGGCGCGTGGTGCGAGGGCGCGCCCGCGCTGGCGCTGGACGTGCTGCGCGAGCTGGCCGCGCTGCTGGGCGCCGACCGCCTGCAGCGGCTGTGCGACGAGAGCAAGCTGTCGCCGGCGGCGCTGGCCGAGGCGGAGGCGGGCCCGGACGCGCTGGCCGCGCTGGAGGCCCGGGGCCTGGGCGCGCTGGGCCCGCAGCTGCGCGTGCGCGCCCGCCTGCGCGTGCAGCTGGCCGCCGACCCGGCGCCGCCCGCCCTCTACCGCTGGATCAAGGCCAACGTGGAGCCGGCCGTGCGCGCCAACGCCGCCTTCGTCTCCACGCTCGTGGCGCTCGTCGCCGACCACGTCACCGACACCGCCGGCTCCGACAACCCCCAACCCGACAAGGTATGCCCACGTTATTTTTGATAAACATTTTATCCTATTTTGTAGTAACCTTATTAATGGTTTATCATGTAAAATGTTTAAATTCTTAAACACCCTTTAAATCTATAAAAAAAAAATTTCATCATAACAATTTCATTCACACTCTTTTATTTAACATTATTTTAATATTTTCGATGTAATAAACAAACTAAGCATCGATGGCTCAATGGTGTGGACTGTCGCCTTCCTACCAGGAGGGCTGAGGTTCAAATCTTGACACGTATCAATGTGTTTATAAATTTTATCCGACCCTCTTATGATGAAGGCAAATATCGTGAGGAAACCTTCGAAGAGATTCGAAGGTTGTGTTTGAAGTCGTCCAACCCGCACTGGGCCCGCGTGGACGACTAAGGCCTAATCACCCTATACGGGTAGGCTCGTGCCCCTCGGTGGGGACGTTTAATGAGCTGATGATGAAACAAACTATTCATCATTTTTTTATTCAATTTATTATTATTTTTTTTTATTTCGAATAAAATAAAGCACTAATACAGTTCATTGAATTTTAGTTTGAAGTACAAATAATGTCTAGATTAATGATATATTGATGTGCAGTTTAATTTTATTTTGCTATACAAATATAACATCAAATTTAAATACAGTTGTTGAATAGTGATATTGTGGTGACGATGTGTGATGTGTGCAGGCGGCGCTGGAGCGCGAGAAGGCGCTGGTGGAGTCGTACGCGCCGCTGCTGTCGGCGCTGCTGGCGCGGCCGGAGCTGCAGCTGGCCGCCGTGTACGCCGTGCAGGTGCACGCGCACCGCCGCCGCTACCCCAAGGGGCTGCTGCTGCGCTGGTTCATGTACCTCTACAACCTCGAGGTGGTCGAGGAGGACGCCTTCCTCCGCTGGCGGGAGGACGTCACCGACGCCTACCCCGGCAAGGGGGACGCACTCTTCCAGGTACCGGGCCAAACTCGCTAAGCTAATTACTGGGACGCTCGGTAGGGTTGCACGACAGTAGTGCACATTATCTATGCAAATGTGCAGTGCATACCTTGTCGGTGGAGACAACACGGAAAATCGATAACATATTAATGATTGTCACGTGTTACGTCGGCTAGTACATCGCGGGTTCCAAGTTCCCGGGCATTACACACATTGTGTGCATGAACATGTCGATTTCTATTTGTATGGATGTTTCTATGTATAATATGAATATGTCACCGAAGAATAATAGGAATTGCAAATTGATTAACTATTGTTTTGTAAATTTATAAATTAACAAATATCCATTCGCAAGATTCTAAAAGTTTTTACCAATCACAGAAAATTGTTTAATTATACGCTTCTTCAAAATGCGACAAATAATACACTTGTCTACAATTGGTCAATATTGACTGTGGCAATGCTAGTGTCCATAGACTTAGGTACAATTAGACTTATCCCAGTACAAAAAGTACTGGGATAATAAAAATAACTTTGTATATTTATTTATGGTCTTTTCTAAAACTAAAACTTTCGTATCTCTGTGGTAAATTTCAATCAGTACTTTACGGGAAATTTCGGTGAGTTGATCAATTGTGAAAATGTAAGCATAAACTAATACAATCCTACGAAAGTTTACCAATTTCCCAGAAAATTAATCAATTTTCGTTTCTTATTATTTTTCCGGTGACACATATATTTGCAAAAAAGTATGAGATGGTTGCTCATTGGTCTGGACTGTTGCCTTAGGGTCTGGAGGGTTCAGATTGCAGGTTTCCGTTTTCGTTATCCGACGCTCTGACAGTGAAGGAAAACATCGCGAGGAAACCTGCGCACGTGAGCAAATAGATTTAAAGGGTGTGTGTGAAGTCGGCCAATCCGCACTGGGTCTGTATACACCCTATATGAGTAGGCTCTTGCCCCTCGGTGGGGACGTTTAATAAACTCATGATGGTGGATTTTACGAGTGGTAACCGCCCCTGCCTATGTTCCATGTCGTCACGAGCCCTTGAACATAATCCCAACTATTAGGCTTGGCTATGTTTTACCAAGATTTTGTTTGTATTAACGTGAGAATTAAATACATATAAATGTGTGCAAGCGAAGGTGATGAGTATGTAGTAATGGTGGGTGTCCGTCCCCCAGGTGAACACGTGGCTGACGTGGCTGCAGCAGCAGGAGTCGGAGGACGAGGAGGCGGAGGACTAGCCCGCCGCCCCGCCGCACCGCTTTTATTTCGCGCTCATCTCATATAAATATAATTAAGCCAAATAGTTAAACATGAATACCTACCTTGTTACCCTTTAACGCTAGACCCGCTGTAGCCGGTTCCAGTGTTAAATAGGTCAATTTTTAGGTTATACTACGTAAACGAATATTAGTATCTCGAGATAATTTTTTGTAGGCCTTTTACTCGATTTTGATACTTTTTACAAATGTATACAATGTATAGTGTTCGTTTGGACGTGTGGTTGCACCAGTCGCCCGACTCGCAGTGAGCGTTTTAGTTGAAATTGTAAAATATATATAAATACCTATATATGTATGAAAAACTTCAATCAATTTCTATATTAATAATATCATGATCATTTATTTTCAATGCTAAATGGACTTAGTGATAAACTGTAAGAATGCTTAAATTTCATTGTATTATCAAATTTTAGAATTTTGTAACTAGTTAAATTAAAATAAAAAAGCGAATGATTCCCTTGGGCATAAGAAATGTATGTTGAGTGAGTTGTAATAGAGTAATGAAGTGTGCCGCCGGGCCGGACCACCCTCCTGCTCGATATGTAATAGAGTAATGAAGTGTGCCGCCGGGCCGGCCACCCTCCTTGCCGATATGTAATAGAGTAATGAAGTGTGCCGCCGGGCCGGACCAGCCCCTCCGTCGATTAGTATAGAGTAATGAAGTGTGCCGCCGGGCCGGACCACCCCTCGTCGCTCGATATGTATTATCAACATGAGAAAGTGTAAGTTGAATGAGTAGTAAAGAGAGAGTGTGCGCCGCGGCCGGACCACCCTCCTGCTCGATGTTGTTTATTCAACATGAGAAATGTATGTTGAGTGAGTTTTGGTAATAGAGTAATGAAGTGTGCCGCCCGGGCCGGACCACCTCCTGCTCGATGTGTATTCAACATGAGAAATGTATGTTGATGAGTTGTAATAGAGTAATGAAGTGTGCCGCCGGGCGGACCACTCCTGCTCGATATGTATTCAACATGAGAAAAGAAATAGCGCGCACTGTATATTTATTACTGAAATTGGTTTAAATTATTTGTAAGATATTCCTATTACTGTTAATTAAGGCTATCGTGGTGTAGGTATAATGCATGATTTTACTGGCAGTTTTATATCAAATAATATGAAAATAACTAATATAAATCTATTAGTTTAAAACATTTGTGTTTAAATTAGCCTATGTGAAGATCCTCGCGATGAAACACAAAGGGCGAGTAGGTATAAACGAAACCATTGAGGAATCGATATTTTACAGTCAACTGATGACCGATACAGTATTGAGTAAGAAGTTCGAGTACATATCGAGTTAATCGATATGTACTCGATCTGGTACTTACTCGTATCAAAGTTTTTGGAAAATTTGTAGTTAAACATCTATAGAAGAAGTGTTCAAATCCTAACTAAACATTTACTCAAACACTGCTTTGAAGCGGTACTAAATAAATATATATTTTATAAAATGTTTGCCTGTTAGAATGATTTCTTGCTACGCCAGCTTGAAATAAAAACCCTTTCGCAAGGTCCAAAGGAACAAAAGAACGCTCAGGACTCGGGCTTTAAATCTTCCCATTCCTCCAATCGCTCAGAATTTTATACAGACTAATTAACCAAAAACTTGAGATTAGCCAAATAAATGTACTTCATCGGCTTTATAGGAGCGCTTTCCAGCTAGCCAATGTGAGTTGTTTGTGTTGTGACCAAAATTTACATTTGTTGATTCTCTTCAGACCCACAGGTTGAAATTGTCACGTACAGTGGGAAGGCCCACACGCACTTGACAAAAAAGGCATCTGCGAAAGAACTTAAAAAAGGTTTTTAAACCATAGTAAAGTAATTATATGATATGAGTACTTTTAACCTATACCTACTCCATACATTATTTTAAATATCGATACTAAAAATACTTGGTATCGGATAAAAGTGTCGAGAATGTACTTGTATTTACTTGTATCGTTTCATCCCTAGGTACGAGAACACTACCGGTATATTAACTTAATTCATTAGGCGAGTCCCCACAGAGCGAGCAGCCTCGCGACGCATTTGCCGCGCGGTCAAGTGAGGACGACACTAATAATCGAGGCTCGACCGAGGACCGTCCACACTAACCGAGCCTCGCCCGTCCACACTAACCGAGCTGCTTCGCGCGGTCTTGCGAGAATTTTTCCATTGATTGTCTGCCAAGCTGCTTCTGAGATGTTGACACTTAACATCAGATGAGCCATCTCATTCTTTGCCAGCTTTCTCATAAAAAAGAGATAACGTAAGTATCAGGATAGCTTAAACATCGTGCTGACTGAACACATGTGACTTTTGTAACGGGGATGATTATGATAACCCGGATTTGTTCCCTTCAACCGGCATACTTAATATATAATTATGGAATCCTGGTATTTCATGAACCCAAAGTTACAAGCACTTTTTCTACTTTCGAAATTACAGCCATATTTCGGATAGTGTTCTGGACAAAGGTTTCGCTCAACAAATGTCAACCGTTTGAGGAATGTCTGTGTACACTCCAAACATAATACATAATTAATGCTTAAAAAATTGACCCCAATTTCTGCCAAAGAAGAAAACACAGTGCTCTAATAAATTGAGTTATAGGTTTTGTTCACTGAGCATGACCCTTAAACCCCTCATGTCCCAAGTCACACCTTATTTATGACTTATGTCATGACCAAACATTATGCCAACTGAATTTTAATCTTAACCATAATAAAAAAATACTTGATTTAGCGTTAACAAACACAACGGATGTTTTTGAGTTAATCGATACTGTCCCTATCAGTCGCCTAGATACACATCATCCACCATATATATTAACTATTAAACGCCCACAAAAACCTCTAAAGTGTAACAATTTCATTCATAAACTCAACTTCTATAAGGCGGACTATGATAAAATAATAGATGAACTACAAAATGTAAATTGGGCTGAATTCGCGGGTAAACTAAAGTGCAACGAGTTTGCACAGTTCTTCTATGATACACTTTACAATATTATTGAAAATTATACTCCTAAAATAAAAAAACG
>PQWD01003473.1:0-63598 GCA_019425675.1 Leucinodes orbonalis
TTAGAGACATGATAAAAAATTACTGTAAATCTTGAGCACTCAGAAAAATTTCATAGAAAAATGTTGAAGGCTGCTTTGTATACGGTAGTACAAAAATAAATAGTTGTACAAATACGTTTCTTTAATTCTGGCATCGAGTTCAATTCGGAATACACCGGACTTAATCTCGATTATGTCCATTTGTCAAAGAAACGTTTATATTGGTCATTTTAAAAGCCTCTCTTTTACAGTTCTAACGTCCTCTGCTGGGCTAAGGCTTCCCAGCTAAGGATTTTTGAATTTCAGTGCACCGCACTAGCCCAGTGCGTGCTCGTTTACTGTATGATCAAAAGCAGGCCGGACTAGGGGGGGCAGACGGGGCACGTGCCCGGCGCGGTCAGGGGCGGCAAACCGACTAATGGACCACTCATCATTACGCTTACTTGCCCGCGGAATAATAATAAGTACAAGTGCATGGCCATGAAAACACGACTGAAGCGAGCGCAGGAGTTTAACGGCATAGTTTACTGTACTATTTCTTTTTTTGCATAGTCTAAATAGTGCGCCCCGCAGAGACGGTCAGCAGCGGGTGCAGCTCGATCTGAGGAAGACGCTTGTATACGAAAACTCTCTCGTCGATCTCTTAGACAGGGCAGCATGTTTTTTCAAAGTTACGTAGTTATTTCTCTAGTGTAATCTGTGCCATACTTAGGCTGCTTGAAGCTATAATCATTCTCATGATAGGACAGCTCAGATTGAAAAAAATTAACAATTAAGCTCCTTTACTTGCATCAAGCGACCACGTTTTAAAAGAAACAATACAAAATAAATTGGAAATAAAACGCCTTTCATCCAGAACTGGTGCCTTCGAAAAAGCGAGCGCGTAGGCTTTTCATTATAGAACTTACATTGATTTAATAGCAATACCATAATGATAATATTTAACTTTTTGAATGACATGTTTTTTGCCGAGTTATGGCAGTGGTTTATGAAACAGCTTAAGCGTTATTAGACCCCGCAACGGACGATATACGCAGAGCTTGAAAGTAGGGGCCACGCCATGCTTAAGACCCTTCAGAAGCGGTCTTTAATTCGGAAATCGGTGATGGTGCGACACCAAAGGTGAGGAGCAATGGCGTGGTGGTGTTCTTCTTCAGAAAGGTGCATTAAACCTTTTCGCCTCTCTATTAACCTATCGAGTCCACTGTTGGACATTTGTCTCATTGGCGCCAGATATTCCGGTCCTGCCGTTCTTCTCATCCAGAGACTCCACCAGCGACTTTTCGCCAAGTGTCGTCATCCGGGCGGAGGCGTCCTACGTTACGCTGCCAAACGCGGTCTCCGCGCTCAAACTCGTCCGCTCCAACGCTAATCGGTCTGCGACATCATACCCCACTGCCCTTCAGTTCGCTAATCTGGCGAAATATGCGGTAATCTTTTAGTTTTTTGCGGATAACATCATTCTGTTTTATGTATAAGAGTCTCCCAACATAGCAGGCCCCATCGCCGTTGAGTAAACTTTCAATTTCTGAACCAATCCGCAGTCAGTGTCCGTGTCTCTCTGCGTATGTTGGTAGGGGTAGGAGATCATTTTCAAAGACTTTTTTCCTCAAACTGCGGAATCGTCGACGTGAGATCGATGCTTGATGAACGCCGATCCAGCCTGCGCAAATGACTCCTCCTACTAGCTTCCCTTCCGAAAATTGTGCGGTCAAGTTTTACTCCAAGTAACTTTATTCTTGACAATCTGGAGAAGGACGCCACCGACCGCTAATCAGAAACGCTACGGGTCCTATAATCTTTCAAAGAGCTTTATCACCCTTCTTAAAGAACGCTTGTTGGACACGCTTCAGTGTAGTTCCAGGTAGTATGACGGCATTAAAGAGCTCAACCCTAATGTCTAAGGATGGGTTGTCCACCGGTGTTTAGGAGTTCTGTCGTAATACCGTCACGCCACGGGGCCCTTTATTTTCTCAGTTGCTTCAGTCCTGCCCTAATTCGCTAACGTCAATCATACCGGGATAATCTACTACAATAGGCCTTAGTAGGCACTAGATTTCCAAGTGGTTTTGGAAAAACTTTGGGCCCCTGTTCTCCTTAATAAGGTCCTTAATTAACCCTTAGTATTTTAAATAGTAGAATTCTCTGCGGAACGATTTTCTGTACCGCTTGGAGAGAGCCTACATATTCCGGGTATTGATAAGTTATAAGTCAAAATTGCATTTATTTAAATTGGCTACACAAAAGCACTTATAAACGACAAAATATACAAAAATTACATTACAAAAAAACACAAATTAATTTCTTTGAACTTGTTCTTTAAGAGAGTCACGTGGCTAAGGTTGTAGATAAAAGCTCTCTTTGTAGACACAAATTTTGTTATCAATGAGTCGGAGCCGTACCCCACAAGGTAGACCATACACATTAATTATAAAAAGACGTAAAATAAACTAATCTTGCCGTTTTTACATCTGTTACGAGTTATCTTAAGATATTAAAGCTTATTGAAAGAATTAACGACCATTACGATATTGTGCTGTCATCTTCAAGTTATTCTCCATCATTATGATGCCGATCCGCGCATATGTTGACGATTTCCAGCCCTCCGAACAAGCCGGGTTCTTAGACTACATATTACATACGCTGTGGCAGGTTATACAGAAGAGCGGAGAGTATAACTGACCATTATGTTTGGCGTTTGTGGACTATGAGAAAGCCTTCGATTCGATCGAGACTTGGCTGTGCTGTGTCATTCCTTCCAACGGTGCTGACTTGACTACTGCTATATCGAATTGTTGAGATGTTTGTACGAGAGCGCTAACTATGTCAGGCCGAGTACATGAAGAGCTACCATTGGCTATTCATTGGCACCGAGGAGTAAGACAAGGAGATGTAATATCTCTGAAACTGATCACAGCTGCGTAAAATGTTGCAGCGTTGTCCAAATGTCAATCACTTTGAGGACCTATTATATAAATTGGTGAAATAATATAGGATGATAAAGGTAAAAATCAAAAAAGAGGGTGGGGGCGGGCATTTCTAAATTTTTGCCCACCCAAAAAAAATTGAGATCCGGCGCTGCCAAAAGGTGAAAACTAGAACCTTTTACATCACATTAGCCTGTATACATAAGAAACAAGAATGAGTATGGGAGACCAAAGAGCTATGTTTTGGCTCAAATGGACCGGCTCAATCGGAGTGTTAACACGGCTTTGCAGAAAACCAGCGTGAAACAACCACCAATAGAGTTAATCGGACAGTAAATTGATCGGACTCCAAAAACCCCATCTCCCCCCTTATTACCCATCCCTTCAAATTGCGGGCTGCAACTAGGCAAGGTGTAGGGTGACTTATCACAAAATATCAAATGAACCGTCTACAAAATAATAAAAAAATCAAAACATAAATAACAATAATATTTAACGAGAGATTGATCGTATTATCTAAATCAATCTCGTTTACCGTCAAGCAGTATTTCACCCAAGCCCCATGCTACTGCGCAGCGAGATTTATTCGACAGTTGTGAAACCTGTCATGTTGTAGGCTGTAGCACAGTGGGCCAGTGGCGGGTAGCGGACCACGAACGAGTGATGTCCCGACCACCGTGTTATGGTTCGATACTTAGTACAATGTTTATATATTTTTTGCCTGATCTTTTGTAATATAATCAATTTAAGGATCTATGATTTTTAAATATTATAAGATTGGGTTACAAAACAAAAGTGACCGACATATTCCACAGAAGTTGATTGGTGTAAGTTGCATGAAAATCGATTCAGTAGTTTAGTAAAAAAGGTTAATGCTAATGATAATGTAAAAAATGTTGAAAATTCATACAATTTCACAGTATGGGGTTATTGTGTTTAAATGAAACAAAATGTGCGTAAGATAAAAAAAAATATTCGTGTCAAAATTTGGTATTCCCTCCTCTAGCTCTGATCACTGCTCTCAATGCGATTCTTCATCGAACCTTATCAACTTTTTAATGGATGATTTTGGTATTCGACCCCACTCTTTCTACCAACGCAGTCTTGAGCTCATTGATGTTTATGTCGGAGCTGGGTTCCTCGCTCTAACTTTCCCTTTGAGCTCGTCCATATGTGCTCAATGGGATTAAATCGGGCTGAGCGCTGGCCAATGCATAATGTGAATTCCAACTTCGTTCAGGAAATCAACGGTGTGGCCCGAGCAGTGTGACATCGGCATTGTCATGCATCAAGATGAATTTTCCCAATAAAGCCTTGATAAGGGACAACTTGATCCAGTAGAACATTTTCAATGTAACGATCACTGGTCAGACCTCCTCCCCGGCCTCCCCAGGAACGAAAACAAGGTCCGTTTTGCCTTCTAAGGAAATTCCAGCCCAATCATGCAAGATCCGCCACCATATGCAACGGTTCCCACAAGCAGCACTGTGAAAACCGTTCACCGGACGACGGTAACCCGACCTCTCCTGTCGCTGCCATGGAGACACATCCTCGTCTCATCTGTGAACAGGATGACTGCCATTGCTCTATGCTCCAATCCAAATGTTCTCGAGCAAAGTGAAGGCGTGCTTAGACGATGAAGCTGTGGTAACTCGGGCCTGTAGCGGGTCTTTTCGGAGTAAGGTTAGCTTCTTCAATCTTTCTCTAACTGTCCACTGGACTGACGTCACCCGCGAACTTGACGTAGCTCCTGCTGCACATCTACGCCGGTAAGGTGTCGATTTCGGAGAGAGGTCGAGACCAAAAACCGGTCGTCACGCTCCGAGGTGCACCGGCGTACGGCTGGTATTAGGCCTCGAGTGAAGGCACCAGTCTCTTTGAAACCTTCTGTATACTCTCTGAGACAGCGGACTGACTCATATTAACAAACGACGAGCGACTTCTCGCTGGTTCAACCCTTTCTGCAACAGGCAACGACTTGAGCGGTTTCTTCAGGTGTATCCATAATTTTCTTCAAATGACGGCTTTAATTGACAGAGATGTATTCAGCGTCAACGTCTAATGAGCGACTGGATAATAGAAAACGTTTACCAGGGGGCTTTATAGGGGGTTGTGTCGCCGCAAGTTGTGAATAAGAGCGCAGAGCAAGTTTACGGGAGGTCGGTCTGCATTCTCAGTCAGTGTTTTCATTCTTATTAGCTCTAAACCAATACTGGATTATGAATTTAGGGTTAAGTCATTAGTAATTCACTTTTATGGAAGGCTGAGTTACTGCCGCAGGTGTACTTCAGGTTTGAGCTCTATAGGCCCTCAGATACTCAGCAACGAGTGTTTAATTTTATTGGGTAAACTAATCGCCAAGAACGTTTAAGCTACACATCCGGTGAGCAGGCATGGTGCGAAAAAAACAGGTCTTTAATTTCTCGTGCTATGCCTCGTACTACTTCACCGCTGGGGACTGACCGTACTTCTATTGTAAATAAAAACCTTACACGTTTTAGCACGTATACAGAGCGATTTTTAAGTTAAAATAAGAAGTCTTTATTTACTTGCAAAAGTCTGGAATCAGAAGCATATATAGTAGTTGTGACTGTGGTAGACTTGGTTCTGAGGTTCTGAGTCATCTAGGTAGGTACCACCGCAATGCCAGATATCGTACCGCAAAATAGAAGTGTTTTACACTTTGTATTTTGGGATAAAGTTCTGTAACTAGTCAAATTACCGGGTTTAAAAGGCCTAACATCTGTTGTCTCGGGTGACGGGCGCAGGGCAGTGTTGTCAGAAAATAATAACAGGTACTGTTAATAATTTCTGCCAGCACTGCATATGTCATGGTCAGGCGTATTACTTACCACCAGCTGAGGGAACTGACCGTCACGTTCGCGTATTGTCATAAAATAATAAAAATAAACTCCTTACACGGTTGTTAATCTACGTATACATGGGCTGATATTTTTATTATTGTAAATAATTGTTTTGAAAAAAAAAATAGCAGCAAGTTATGTTATTAAGTAGTTATTTTCTTTGTAGGAAAGTCTGGATCGATTCATGTCAATATTATTAGTATGTTTTATAAACTGAGTAATTTAACAAATAAACTATGTCCAATAATGATATAAACATAGGATCATAGGCAGATTAAGTTAAACCCGCAATACGGAGGACGAATGCAAATAATTACAGAAATTACAATTGCGGCGGGCTGTAATCAGTTCGTAATTACAATTCGTATTTTACAAGGGTTCTCGAGGAATTGTTGACTTCCCCGTAACATCTGTAAACGCCTTAGTAAGTAAAAGCTCATAATATATGCTTAGTTAGTTTTATAATAAAATTTGGTGTAATAGTAAGGTATGCTACTACACGAATGTTTTCGGGTTTTATATTCGTGAAGGATAATGCTAAAACTTTTAACAAAACTTTTTTTTGTTTTTGTCTATCTGACTGTTCCACTACCGCGCATCGCGAAGCTTACGTTGCGCGACTTACGAAGCGATTAAATAGGTATCTGACACCCTGAATAAACATAGGCTACGATTTACTGCGAAATACACGTATACCGAGGGTAACACTGTGGGGCACAGCTAGTAATAAATTAATTAAATCATCCCCAAAAACCCCAATCACGCCCCAAAAAAAAATCGGTCTGGAATAAAAGCCAGCAATCATTGCGGTTCCGTTCGTTGCTAACCGAGACATCTGTTTGCTTGTCCTGGGCCTGTAAAACAAACAAGTTCGGCATTTCCCCTTTTCTCATTGCCTTATTGTCCGAGTAATCTGATACCAATGGGATACAGCTCGCAACGTGTGCATTCAGATGTTCTTGAGATTGTTAGGTAACAATCTATTTACATACTTTTTACTCCAAGTCATAAAACGCCTCCTGATTGTCCTATGTTTATTAAGTTCGTATATGTACAGAACATTGTAATTTTCAGCAAAACATAGGTATATTCGTATTAACACATTTTTTTATAAAATGGGTACACATTGCTTAAGTTACAATTTAATGGCCGAATTTCATCCAATTTGGTAAAGTTGGTTTCGCGTGGAAAAGCATACAGAATTGTAAACAAACTATGTTGCATAACATTAGTAAAGATAAATAATTCAAATTTGCAGCTTCAATTTCCTGCTGCAAGCTATGATCGCAAACCAGCTCGCAACTGATACGTGCTAATTAAATATAACTGTAGTTAATTAAGAGACAGCGAAGACATCTTCATGTGGGTCCGTGAACATACTTTGACTTTAATGACGACATATTATTGATCATGGTTGTTAACACAGTCGTTAATTTACTGCGAGTTTTATATAATACTAGCTTTTCCGCGCGGCATTACCCGTGTTATAAGATACTCCTGCAGTAAAATATAACCTTAACTCGATTCGTGAAGTCACTCTGAGCCAAGCCGCCACGCATACATTGCTTTCTTTTTCTTAAATAAAAAGTATCATCTGAAATGAAATTAGCCTATTCTTTTCGTTATTACAACAGCTACCTACCAAAAAAGTCTCATCCAAATCCATCCACCCGTTTTGGAGATTACCCGGAACAAACAGACGTACAGACAAAATTTGAAAAATTGCTATTTTGGTATATGTACCGTATATATAGTCATATACGTGAAGAAAAAATTTTATTTCAATATTACAAACAGGCACTCCAATTTGATTTATATGTAATAGAGTAATAGGTATTACGTTACAGATTCTAACTTTTGTGTTTTCAGCTAAATTATAGTGCTGGCCCAACGAACCGGGTATCGTCCAAATAATCTTTATTATTCACAACATGGCTACGGTAAGTTAAGGCCTAGCAATCAACATCCAAAGTCAAAGTCAAAATTCATTAAATCAGATTAAGCTTACAAAAAGCACTTATGAACGTCAAATATGAACGTCGTCCATCGACCAAATCAGATTATCGCTTTCAAAACATGAAAAATGAATTAATTTGATATATCATGTGATACTTTAGTGCTTCATGGTCATGTCGAGATAGGGCTGGAAACATTGATTGGCTTTAACTCACCACGTTAGACCGATTCGGATAAATTAGTGTGCCAAAGCCGAAAACATATGTTTCGGTTACCCATCTAACGATCGACCATTGCGTAAGTTGCTTTACTTGCAAATGCAAATATTTTACAAAACACATTGCCTTGACGAAATTCAGATGACCGTAACAAATAAAGATAAACTTAATCTCTCCATTAACTCGCTCGGTGTTGGGTAAACGTGCTAAAACGCTTGCACCGCTTAACGAGTGAGTCGTTAACGCGGTCTTGGTAGGGTTGTGAAAAATAGCCAAGGAGTTTATGTCAAGTCATTAACAATTATGCAATGCTGAGACGAAACACTTTGTGATACGTTCCAAGCCACCACGCAAGACCGATTCGGATTAGTTAGTGTACCAAAGCCGTAAGAATATGTTTCGGCTACCCATCTAACGATTGACCATTGCGTAAGTCGTTTTACTTGTACGATCGAGGACCGATCGCGTTATCTGCTAAGCCATCGAGCCCTCAAATATGCAAATGTTTTAAAAAACACATGGCCTTGACGAGTTCTATAAGAGTAACTACACTACTTTCTTGCCAGAGTCTTGTCGGTAGATAACAACCCTCCGAACCGGCAATAGATTAATTTATAGTCTTAAGTCAATTCCTGACTTTCTATTAAAAGATTTTATACAAAAGAATTTGTTGTCCAATCCGCAATGCGGCCCGCGTGGACGACTAAGGGTCGTCCAATCCGCACTGGGCCCGCGTGGACGACTAAGGCCTAATCACCCTATACGGGTAGGCTCGTGCCCCTCGGGTGGGGACGTTTAATGAGCTGATGATGATGATGATACAAAAGAAATCATTTTTTAGTTTCAGTTTCCAGTTTTTTAACATATACATCTGAGACACTGATTCGAGATTAGTTTACAAGATTAAAGTCACTCAACGGGCAATGTAAATGATATAAATTAAATATATTCGAGGTATATCCCAAGAATAAACTCAGAAATGATGATAATATTATATGCAGAACCAAAGTTACCTATGCTAGTCGTATCCACTAATACTTAACCTAATTAAAATAAATAAATATCCACTGACATTCACACAACGCCATCCAGCCTCAATTTAAGCGTAAGTTTGTACGTAGGGTGTTCAACAAGTCTTGACGTGTCTGCAAACGCTGATGCTTAAGCGTAATTTTTTGTGTTCGTCAGTAAGTGTCGTCAATAACAAGTGTAAACATATTTGTTTAACTTGTTAAAGTTTTTTTAGTTAAAGGATTTCGAAAAAAGTTGTGATGACGTCGTGGAGTCAACGAGACTATCGTGTATTATCTGTTATAATTTCAAGCGCGGTTTAACTAAACAAGAATGTTTTGATGAGATGTCTTCTGTTTTTGTCATGAAGCTCCATATGTAAGAACCGTGAAACGATGGTGTTACAGTTCAAGCGTGGAGATTTTGAGCTAGATGACGACCCGCGACAGGCAGACCTGCGTAATTCAAGTGCCGGAAAACATAGCTCGTGTGGAAAAAGCTATAAGAGAAGATGCCGAATCACATATCGTCAATTAGAAGAACTCTTAAATATTCCTGTATCCTCTTTGCACAACATAGTGAAGAATCATTTAAGTGTGAAAAAATAATGTCATTGTAGGTACCCACTCTTTAAGTGACTTACAAAACAACAACGGGTTGAATGGCGCAATCTATGCTGAACGATTGACAATGGCCAATCAAAAATGTGAATTCATTATCACTGGTGACCAAACGTGGATTTACTACTACGATGTGGCAACTAAATCACAAAGCAAGATATGGATCTTCGAGACGAAGAGCAACCAATTCAAGTGCGAAATCTAATCATTAAAGAAAAAGATGATGGCCGTTTTTTTAACAAACAAGGCCTTAATAAATCAGTAATGCAAGTGGAAGAAGACCGTTACTAGTCAATGGTACACTGAGATTTGCCTGCTCAAGTGTCGAAGAACTCCAAAATCGACCACCGAATTCGGGACTCTCGCCATGGTTCCTACATCACGATAATGCACCAGCTCATAGAGCTGGCGCTACTTCGCAATTTCTGAGAGTATCGGTATAAAAGAACTTGACCACCCTCCTATAGTCCGATCTTGCACTCTGCGACTTCAGTTTTTTCCATTCGTGAAAAACCGCGTGAAAGGGCAAAAGTTTTCTACTAAGAAGATTTGGTTCGAGATTTCATGAAGAATTAGATTTAATTCATAAAGAAAAGTGGGAGGACTGGATAAATGAGTGGTTTGTTCGTATGACTAAATGCATTAATTGTAACGGGGCTTATTTTGAAAAAGTATAGATATATGTAATTATACGACAGTATTATTGAACACCCTACGTATTACGGGTAATAAACAAACTGATAAACATACCTACTTAACTCTATATATTTTTTTGTAAATACATACTTTTTATACATACAAAATACGCATACCAATACAGACAGTCATGTTCATGAACATAAATGTATGTAATGCCCGGGGATCGTGGTGTAGTCGCCGTCGTTTCAACCATGGGTCGACAACCAAAACAGTTCAGATTTTCTTGAGTTATAGTGTAACTAACACGACTCTCTTTTATATATAATAGCGGCGACAACCCTAGCACTTACGAGTAGTAATAAGCACTCGCTCTGCCTATGTTACACTTAGTTATATCGTTTAATTTGACATAATGCGAACAGCGGCGTAGGTGGCTCGATATATTGACCTCATTATACACTTGATTAAGCACTAATGTCTATCTTTCATCGGTGCGGTTATTTACACGTGCACTGATAGCTTCCGAGAAAACATACTCTAGCCAGTCCAGTTTGTCCAATTTTATGATTTTTTTTCTCTCAATGACTTAACTTGATCTTCTTAAGTGTTCTTATGGGCCTAAATTATTCAATTTAATGAAATTTTCGATTTAAAATAACTACATTTATCTCTTATTTCCTTTTTTGTCAAATCTATTGGAGTAAACCGTTTAACAGTTTACTCTTCTGTTAGTTAGTGACACAATTGCCAATGACAGATACAGTATTGAAAGAAACCAATAAATAGGTTTTTTTCGGTTCACACTCCGCCCTACGCCTATCACCCTAGACGACAGGTATTATATATCGAATCGTCGATAACCGGAATCCGCCGCTGACCCTTTGCGCAGAGATATGGCCTCACTTAGCCTTTCCTATCATCGAAGTGTTTGAATAAGTTGTTTAAAGGCTTTTTACTGTGAAGAAATTCCAAAAGATAATTATTACCTGAAAGACTGGCAGTCTTTCACAGACAAATTTTCTGCCACTTCCGACAATACTGTACATGAGTTTCCACTACAATGTTTCCAGAGTGAAATTAAAGAGCTAACTGTTATTTAAACGACCCACTTAGCACATTTTTGCAAGACATGTTGAAAATTTTAAGCCTGACATGTGTGTGGTGGTTAGTTATTGGCAAAAGTTCGCTGATACTTAGTTCAAGTAGGTACTTGAAATGTTTGATGAAAAGATAACTCCGTCGTGACCCTTCCGAACGTGACTCGAGAGCCACCATCATATAAAGAACAGGATATTTATCATTAGAAGACGGATGTATGCAAATGAGGGCTTATGAACAAAATAATTTCTAAGAGTGTATTCATTTGCTTCGAAATTCGCCTTTAACAATTAAGGTGATTATTTATTATAAAGGAGTTTTAATTCAGTTCGACTATACTTATGGCTGAATAAAATTGCTAATTCGCTTTGCTTCAATGCTCATGCTGGATATAGCCCTCCCAAGATATTTACTAGGTACTCGATACTGAGTCGTCTAGGTGGGTACCACCGCAGTGACAGATATCGTACCGTGAAATAGAAGTGTTATGCACTTTTATGTTTCGTGATGAGGGCACTGTAACTAGTAAAATTACCGGGTAAAAGAGACCTAACATCTGTTGTCTCGAGTGACAGGCGCAATGTGGCATTAATGGAGAATGATCACTGTCTATCAGTTGTTAATTTTCCTTCAATGCTGCTCTGTCATGGTTGGGCGTATCACTTACCATCAGGTGGGTGTCCTGACCGTCCTGTACATGCTGCACTCTGTAACATAAAAACAAATGTTTGACGATGACCTGGTTAAAATGGCGGGAAGCAGATGGATGACAACTGGATGTCAAAGGGATACCTTCGTTTAATAGTGGACTTTTGGCGGTAATTATGATTAATATTGGCGAAAATTGAGCGTGATAAATGTATACAATCGTAATGTGTGACAGCCACGGGCTGATCGTGAATTTGTTCCCTGGGCTGAAAGTACTGAGGGGCCTATCAACTAAAAGTGATGTCTAAAAATTGTTTCTCTAATGACAATACATTATTGCTATAAATTCATATTGCACAAAAACATAAATATTACTAAAATCTACACAAATATAAATTGTACAAAAAGTAACCTTATTTGGTGTGGTAGCAATATTTTCCAGGCAACCTTTGAATGAGAGAGGAACCGAATCGCCTATTGTTTTAAGCGGGGCTCCTTGTTACCACGGGGCCCTGGGCTGTAGCCCATGTAGCCCTTAGATAGATTCGGCCCTGGTGACCGGTGATAGGTTGAAGGAGTTCAGCTATTATCGTTCAACAAAATATTTATAGACGTCATGACTAAACGTGTTTCACTGTAATATTAAATATTATAGTCTATTGTTTGTAAGACAATGCGGGCTGCGGGTTTGTACGCAAAACTTTTACAGCCTTAAACAAAAGCCATCTGAAATATGCAAGTGTTGGGATGGAGGCTTTTAAGATACTCCACATATACAACTTTCATGTTTCGTTACAATGTAGACTAAAAATACCAAGCGGTATTAAGATTACATAAAATGGTTTTATTTATTATGATTGACGACTCATTTGTGTGCATGAACATGTCTGGTTCAATTGGCATTTTTCTATGTATAATATGTATGTTTATCCGTTGTTTATTACCTATATTACAGGCTCAATGCTTAGTTATTCTCACAATTATAAAACATTTTATAATAGAGAGCTATGCGTATATTAGAAGGTTTTGTAGTTATTTACTACTTAACTAGGTGGTAGACTCGATACTGAGTCGTCTAGGTAGGTACCAGATATCACCCCGTGAAACTGGAACGTTATGCACTCTTGTGTTTCGGGATGAGGGCACTGTAGCTAGTGAAATTACCGAGTATAAGAGACCTAACATCTGTTGTCTCGGGTGACGGGCGCAGTGCGGCATTGATGGAGGATAATAACTGTCTGTCAGTTGTGGTCTTTTACGCTCTGTCATGGTCTGGCGTATCACTTACCATCAGGTGAGCGTCCATACCGTTCTGTACACTTATAACATAACAAAATTAAATAACAGGATCCTTTACGCTGTTCATAATTACCCAAGTGATATCTTCAAACGGTAGCCGGGTATTGTCCGTAATTCGCGGAGACTAAGCATCAGCAGTTACCTCAGTCACCACAGAACACCGTTCGAGATTGAATGATTTAGTGTGTCCGCTAAAGACCACAAAGCTAGTGACTCTATGTTGACTCGTCAACAACTGCAGAAGGGAAATGTAGGTACTTCATGACTGAAGTGTAGCTCGCGTTAATTGTTAGTCATTAATTCAGATTCATACTTAGCCTACCATCATCATAAGCTTCAAAATCAAAAGGTCATCATCATCACAGCTTATTATGTGATATGTCTCCACCGAGGGGCACAAGCCTACCCGTATAGGGTGTATAGTCGTCCACGCGGGTCCAGTGCGGATTGGCCGACTTCACGCACAACCTTTGAATCTCTTCGCAGGCGTGCGCAGGTTTCCTCATGATGTTTTCCTTCACCGTAGAGCGTCGGATAAAAGTACATATCATTTCGAAAATTCGATAAGACATTAGTATGTTGCGGAATTTAAATCTGCCCTCTTCAATCAGAAAGCAACACACCAAATATCCACACCAATGAGCCTACATTAAGCGATCTAGCCCTATATTAAGCGAAGAGCTTGAGTGAGGATACGAAACAACTGATAAACATACTCATTTAATATATTTTTTGTAACATACATATTTGGCGGTGTCATTTACCATCAGATGAACCGTTTGCTCGTGTGCTATAGCATAAGAAAAATACACATAGAAATACCCAGACCATTACAAACAGACATGTTCATGCACACAAGTGTTTGTAATGCCTAGGTTGAACCCTTGGTAAAGTATTTTTTTATTAGCTACATGGGTCGTTCAAAATGTACTTTTTATATTAATTCCTAGTAGGTTAACTTGGTAGATAAACTTTATGTTTTGAATAGAATTGAATAACAGTCTTTGAATTCCCTTCTGTATTATTCTATGTGCCTTCGTATACGGTTTTTGTATAGGCATGTATGTGCTGGCTGGTTTTTTCGCAAACCACTTTAGAATTTTATTTATCAACCCTAAGTAGCATTAAATGCGCACGAGTTTGCGCGCGACGGGCTATAATGTCAGCTAGAGGTTGTAAAAAATTGTACAGAGATAAATCAATGATGTTTTTGCTATTAGTTCTCCCCGCGAGCCCAATGCGGATTGGCCGACTTCACGCACAACCTTCAAATCTCTTCGCAGACGTGCGCAGGTTTCCTCACGATTTTTGCCTTCACCGTAAAAGCGTCGGATAAACATACATAATCGAAAATACTTTAGTACGTAGTTTTGTTTGAACCTGCACCCTCCAGATCGGAAGGCAACAGTCCACACCAATGAGCCACCGACGCTAAATAAGCCACCGATGCTTATATAAAGATAATATTTATAGCCAGTAAAATATGACAAGCCTTTGTAGCACGCATATGGCTTTACAAAAAACATATAAATATGTTTATCAGTTGTTTAGTACCAGTAATACAAGTTTCCCTTGGGGCTAGATGGTGCTGTGGGAATGTTAGTGGATATCTTTGTATGAAAACTTAAATTATTTGGTCCAATATTTTCCAAACACCGTACTTAAAAGCTCAAGGTGCGTGTACGCAAGCCGCATCGCGAAACCCGCCGTTCCAAATGCCAACCTCTTTAAAAAAATACGAATCAACTTTTTGTCTGTCAAGGAGCTTTCGCCCGTCATCCATGCGTACATTAATCAAACATATATCTGTCTCTTTCAGATATACGTGCACTGGAGTGTTTGAGAGGGAGGGCGATAGTGCGTGAAGGCGGTGGCGCCTCCACACGACAGTTACGGGTAAACAGCCTACTCGAGTAGTTGTGTTGGATTCAAGGCTTTTCGTTCGAAATTCAAAATTTTTATTGGTGATATTTTTTTTAAATTTCAAATGAAGTGTCAGTGGGACTAGTGATGTGCAAAATGCAAAAATAATGATATCAGTGAAAGTGTTTTTTTAGTGCATATCAGTTGGATGAAGTGCATTGTACGAAGGCTGTATTGTGTGATCGGTTTATATAAACAGTTGTCTTATTGGGAATTGTCAAGGTAAGAGTTAATTTTGTTGATAATAATTTCTTTGTATTTTTGTAGTATGATTTTCTACTATTGGTAATTGTATTAAATACTCTTTAGCTATTGCGCTGTAGAGCAACATGGTTTATTTATAGATATAAATGTCCATTATCAATTGAATTTACTGGGTTCTTATCATTATTATCCTTTCAATCTATCACAGTCCATTGCTGGACATAGGTCTCCCCTATTTTGTGCCAGATATCCCGGTCCTTCGCTTTTCTCATCCAGTCTCTAACAGCGACCTCTCGCAAGTCGTCGGTCCATCGGGCCGGTGGGCGTCCTATCATTATTTTTCCTTATAATTTATACATACTTTATTGTCTGGATTTAGACTTCGTTACCGTGGCCAAAGATATAAAAATGCCATATGTACGACATAAATGACGTAAATACTAGGGAAAGAGTTTTAAAACTATCCCGATCTAAGTAGTTTTCCAATACATTTGTTATAAATACCTTCTTAAAGAAAGTAAAAACGAAATTCTTTCCATATTACGTTTTAACTTATATCGCATTGCAAAGAATCAATGTGCTACATAAATATCTTTTCAAACACTGAGTTTTCTACTAATACTTAATACAGCTAAGAATTCTTAATAATAACAGCAACTTTTGTACTGTATATTACAGAGGAAACTAAATTTGGACCGTTTTCTAACTTACCTTTACAAAAATACACGACGTATATATATAATAGTGAAGGCCCATTATCGCCTTTACTGAACATAAGTCTGCAAAAAGTTTAAACGTTATAATTTTGGAAAAGCAAAGTCAAAGTCTTTATTTATTCAAACAAGGCTTAAATAAATAAAAAATATAAATACATAAATCTAATTTAATTGAATAATTGTGACACAAAATCTTTCACAACCTTATTCTAAGATACGAGCGCCTATCAGTCAGACACGAGGTCAGACATCTTTCACTTGACTAGAATTAATAATTAAAGAGCGTCGGATAAAGTACGAATAAATTATAATTTCAAAAATTCGGATTTTGAAGTCGGTTAAGAATATATTTCATCGAATCATGCACTTCTAACTTAGTGGGCAAAGCCGCGTGCGAGAAGCTAGTACTCAATACTATAAAACTGTTATCCGATCAGATAATACAGATTTGATTCGTCATCATTATTAATGATTGATAACTGCAGATAAAGTTAAAACGAATCTTAAACCAATTTGTTAATGGTAGCATTGTTGTTTACTATTTATCATTTCGACAACGTTTGATCGTTACGCAGATCAAGACTGAGATCATTTGGACCTTGGCCAACGGGATTTATCTTTTTTTATGTTATAAGTGTACAGAAAGGTCCAGACGTTTACCAGATGGTAAGTAATACGCCTGACCATAAATTGAAGACCAATAACTGATAGACAGTTATTATTCTACGTCAATGCCGCACTGCGCCCGACACCAGAGACAACAGATGTTAGATCTTGTACTCGGTAAAATTACTAATCTGATCTCATAATTATATTCGATACTTTTACTATAAAAAAGTGCACTAAATAACAGCAATAACAAAAATGATAGCAGTTGAGAACATAATTATTTTTTCATTTAAAATGTATCTGTGTAGTAAATCATTAATTCTTTTACTTTAACTTTTCTTGGGCTAAAAAGCTTACAATGTTGCAAAGTGCGGTCCGTCACAGCCATAAACTACCACCATATTTAATGAGCCTGGCATGTTAAGTATATAGTGGGGTAATCCATTTTTAAATGGACTGTAAGGAGGCTTTATTTAATAAGAGGTGGTTATAAATATAACTAGTCACTTATGCAAGGGTTGGCTAAGTGATCTTATTTTACTAAATAAAATGTGCTGTGTTATTTATACTCGCATCATCGTTCAATAATCAACTAGGGATAGCTAATATTTCAAATGAGCGTACATTTACCTAAACAAAGAGCCTACAACTGTGTTTTCTTTAGCGGTTCGTTTTTGAGGCAAGGGTGGCGTATCTATCTTTATATATACAGAATATCATTGGTTTCAAAGAACAAATACTGTTTTAATATTATACCATACTTTTGAGACTTGAACAACCTTTACGTCGCAAATTTAAGTGCTCGTTGATGTCTTTTACATTACAAATCCACCTTGTATGGTAATTTCACAGACATCCGAATATACAATTAGACTGGACAAGCCGCCAAGTTTATAGGCAGTCCCAGTGTCGCAATTTCTTTCGGTTCTTTGTGAAAAGTTATTATATTTCTTGGTAAATTTACTGATTCATTGCGATGATGGCATGTTACAATTGAACAGGATGGCATTTTGGGCAAAAACGGTAATTTCTTCTAATATTCGTGCGTCTTGACTCGTCTCACAGAGCGTAAACTGGCAGCCAGTGTATGCTCGTTGAGCTTACATTTGTCGCACTTAAAAACGCGGCTTGCCCCATCTCCTGTATTGGGAAATCTATGGGTAATTTCTTGAACTTACTTTTACAATCGATATATGGAAGGTCGTTGGAGAAAGTTGGATGATAAAAGGGGAGATCTGGGATCTGTTTGGGGCAAAATAGGAACGACTTATGTCCAGCACCTTAACCTGTATAGTTTGCAATACATTGAAGAGGAGGACGGGGTTAAGAAATAAAACTCTTAAAAGTCCTTTACCCAATTAAGTCTTTGCAAGACACTTGAATTGTCAAATGAATGATGAAGTTAAAACTACTTTGGATCTACCACCGGTCCTGTAGATAGATTAATAAGCGAGGAATCACGACCTCTATGTTCTCTATTGAGAATATGTATTTTCATCATCATCATCATTACAACCTAGAACGTCCACTGCTGAACGCAAGACTCCCCTCATGATTTCCACGCGGACCGATCCCTTGCAGTTGCCATTCATCTGCTACTCACCACCTTAACCAGGTCATCAGTCCATCTGGTTGGGGGTCGGCCTACGCCTTTTGAAACTTATATTCGTTGGGGCCTACGCCTGTTAATATTATAAGTACCAATAACAAAGAAAAATAAAACTCAACAAACAACGCTTTGAAACAATTTATTGATACCACCACCATATGTTCGTGGGTGCGAAGTATCCCCACCGGAGATACGCCGGGTCGGTGGGGTCCCACGAGTCCGTGGTGTCCGTGATATGGAATGGGTTCGGTACGAACTTCGGCAGGTCTTCGCGCCCGTACAGCGTCAGCTCTATCACCACACGAAACGAGAAGAAGAACCGAAACTCTATGAAGGCCTTCGATTTGAAGTACATGAAGCATTCCAATCTGAAATGATTATAAAACAATACACCTGAACCTCGGGGTTTAGGTGCTTGTCTGGACTACAATACATTTTGGATTGATTTTGAGACCTTTGTGTGGATTACAATGACAAGATAGCTCTTAGCTCTATGAACTTAGGGATTTTATAGTCAAGGCTGCACTCAATCTTTATCATCATTACAGCTAATTATGTCTACTGCTGAACAAAGGCCTCCCCTAATGATTTCCACGCGGGCCGATCCCAGTTGACATCCATCTGTTACCCGCCACCTTAACCAGGTCATCCGTCCATCTGGTTGGGTGTCGGCCAACGCTTCGCTTTCCGTTACGTGGACGCCACTTGAGAACCTTTCCGCCCCATCGGCCATCGGTTCTTCGCACTCAATACCTCAATACTGAATTGCTTATTGCTCTATAAATGTAGGTACAGTGGTTTGGTGGACCAAAACATTTTAGACCCTGTAATAAGGGCGCGTCAATTTTGAGAAGGACACTCCATATTTGCATATATGGAGTGCACGCTGAGTTCTTACTTGCGGTAATTAGGCCCCTGCATGCCGTGCTGCGCCCCGCCAGCTCGCGGTGGCAGTGGTGCTCGATCCAGACGGCCGCGTTCGACCGCGAAGTCGACTCCAGCATCACCATTGCGCACGTGAACTCGGCTATTTGACTCACTGATGCCTGGCGGACCAATGACCAATGCATTGGCATTGAATTGAACACCAAGGGTTCCGGGTTCGATTCCCGGGCAGTACAAACATTTGTGTGCATGAACATGTCTGTTTGTAATGGTCTGAGTGTTTTCTATGTATAATATGTATGAATTTACAAAAAAAATGCATATAAGTATATTTATCCGTTGTTTAGTACCCACAGGCTTGACACTTAACTTGGAACTAGATGGCGCTGTGTGAATGTCAGTGGATATATATATATTCATTTATTTATTGAATTCAACAATCTACATGAAACTGGTCCGTATTCTAGAACAAGACTCAAGGTGATCTTTCCTTGAATAGAGTAGTAAAGGATAGCGTTCTATACGATAAATAGCGCCGTCTGTTTCTAACTCAATTTAAGTTAAGATTAACATTAAGTCTCTTTATAGAATATGGGCCTCCGACTTACATAAACAGTCAGCACGCAAGTTAATATAAACATATCGTCATCATTACAGCCTGAAATGTCCACTGCTGAAAAACCTCCCCTAACGATTTCGAAGACCGATCCCTAGCAGTCGACATCCATCTGTTACCCGCCTTAACCAGGTCACCTGTTCATCTGGTTGGGGGACGGCCTACGCTTATGATACCGTTACTTAGGCGCCACTTCGAAAATACATTGGTACGTGTCGGGATTTGAACCTCAGCCCTCCCGGTAGGAAGGCGACAGTCCACAACACTGAGCCACCGACGCATAACAAAATATGATTGAAAAATAATATACATATTTACAAATAACCTAAAAACTTATATTTATTCGAAATGATATTTTATGAATAGGGAGGAAGTGCCCTGTAAATAAAATATCTAGTAGAGGTCGATAAATAAATCAAATAATGCAATTGCAATCTAAATTAAAAATAATTCAATTCATTACAATGACTGACCGACTGTTGCTACTTATTTCAATGTGAACTGCTTGATCACTTGCTTTTTTCATAGAAAATATGAATTATATTTACAAAGTAGAATCCTTGCGCGAAGTTCTTATTGATGAGGATCTCGGAAGCGTCTTTGAAGAGGACGCTGCCGCGGGTGCGGCGCTCACACTGGCCCTGATCCTTCGGGATGTTGCTGTCGGCTGCACAATACAATCATCAGCTCATTAAACTCCCCCAACGAGGGGCACGAGCCTACCCGTATAGGGTGATTAGGCCTTAGTCGTCCACGCGGTCCCAGTGCGGTTGGACGACTTTACGCACAACCTTTGAATCTCTTCGCAGGCGTGCGCAGGTTGCCTCACGATGTTTTCCTTCACCGTAAGAGCATCGGATAACGTACATATGTTTTTCGAAAATTTAAAAACACATTGGGACGTGTCAGGATTCGAACCTCAGCCCTATTTAACTCGTAATTGATATCCCAATTATATTCTGTATATATAAAGGTAGATACCCCATCCACGCTTCAAAAACGAACCGCCAAAGAGAACACAGTTGTAGGCTCTTTGTTTAGGTAAATGTACGCTCATTCGAAATATGTGTATGTGTGCTGTCACTGAATTCGGAACACTTTTTCGATTGTTTTGTGATATCCACAGAGATCTCACAGCAAGATTGCATAGTGAAAGTAATTTTGTTCTTTTGACTTTGAGGTTGACTCAACTGCAAATACCTTTGTACATAAAAAGTTTGATCGGAGATACTCTCCTGAAGTAGATTTTGACCATCTCGTCATCCTCCCCCTCTCCTTCAAGGTCTACCATGGAGATGAGGGCGTCGATCCAGTCCATGTAGTCGGGCATGTAGAGGAACCTCGCCGGCGCGCCGCACCCTGGACCTCGTACTCCAAAACCCATCTGGAGGCATCAGTCTAGGTCATTATTATATCATAAGTGAACGGGAAGGTCAGTACGCTCACCTGGTGGTAAGTGTAGCCTGGCCATGACAGATACAGTATTTTTCGTCAACACTGCCCTAGGACAGTCACCCGAGACAGATGTAAGGTCGATACCCAGTAATTTTACTACTTACAGTGCCCTCATCCCGTAATACAGAAGTGTAAATACACGTATTTTACGGGACGATATCTGGCGATATATTTACGTGGCTAATGGATGTTACGGCTTGGTCTGTATAGATCTTATTAAGAGAGAAGAAGATTTTACTCTCCTACAGACATATTAGGCCCCAATGTTGGAAAAAAAACAATCTTTATTCAAATAAATCTGTTACAGATACTTTTGAATTGTCAATTGTTATTATTATTATATTTTTTAAGTCTCTTGCACCGGTTCGGAATAAGTAGGATCTTCGAGAAGAGCCAAAGGAATAAGATGTTTTGCCAAATGGAATATAAGCAGTTGATCACCCAGACAACATCTATTCATCAACGACAGTAAGAAAGAAAGAAAGAAAAAAATCTTTATTCAAATAAATCTGTTACAGATACTTTTGAATCGTCAATTGTTATTATTATCATATTTTTTATGACTCTACCACAGTTTCGGAATAAGTAGGATCTTCGAGAAGAACCGGCAAGAAACTGACAAATGGCTTATTTAATGTTTGAGAGTACGATAGCAGATAAGGGTTCAGTACCAGTCGCCAGTAGCCCCAGGTCTGGCGGGAGACCAGCGCCACGCCGCCGTCCCACACGCACGGTTCCGACTGATGTTCCGCCACGGCACAGAACGGATTCACTGGCTTCATCTTTTTGTATGTCAACTGGAAAGACATATCAACTTTATCACCGTGTCACGACAAGTCCTAATATCAACGATTCCGATTCCGCAATGCTTAACCCATTAAACGCGGGTAATCCAAACACAATAGAAAATTTATTGTGTCTGAGTGTCGGTCAAAGTGTTAAAGACGAAAGTATTTGAGCAATGCGTCCTACCTAACATACGCAGCTGGGACATAGACACTGATTCAGGGATTGATTCACAAGTTCGAAATCACTCAACGCGCAATAGAGCGAGATATGCTCGGGGTCTCTCTAGGGATAAGACCAGAACTGATTTTATCCATAAGAGAACTAAAGTTACTGACATATTCCGCAAGGTCAGCATGTTGAAGTGGCAGTGGGGCGATCATGTATGTCGCAGAACCGACGGCCGTTGGAGCAGATAAGGTCTGGAGTGGGACCGCGTCTTGGCAAGCGCAGCGTAGAACGCCCTCCGACGAAAGACTGGCTAAAGGCGCTGGTGGGGACTGGATGAGAAAAGCAGAGGACAGGGATATCTGGCGCAGAATAGGGGAAACCTAAGTCCAGCAGTGGACTGCGGTTGTTTGAAAAGTAAAGCCTTTAAGGGTACAGATCTTTCCGCACAACATAGCTATCGGGGGATTAATAACTTACCACGCGGGTCCGGTTTGGTTGGTGTTAACGATTACTATCCTGAGATTGTAACCGAGACCGACTTAACGTGTTTCCGAAGCACGAAATCATTTTGGACACTTAGTGATTTAGCCTGCAATGTGGTAGCCAAACTTGGACAAATCGTACAAAGTGACTCTCACTATCGATCTGCTATCTAAGCAGCGATCCCCGCTGCTATATAAGGATGGTAGTCATTCATCCACGGCTCATTATAAGTTCCCCGTGGGGCACAAGCCTACCCGTATAGGGTGTATAGGTTATTGTCGTCCACGCGGGCGCAGTGCGGATCGGCCGACTTCACGCACAACCTTTGAATCTCTTCGTGCCTTCACCGTAAGAGCGTCGGATAACGTACATATAATTTCGGAAATTTGAAAAGACATTGGTACGTGGCGGGATTTGAACTAGCACCCTCCAGATACGGAAGGCAACCACACCAATGAGCCATCGACGCTCTATTATTAACGGCTACCAATCAAACATTGAGATCAAGTAGCAACTAATCGAGGGTTACAGAACAATCTCCTCATCTCCATGTGTGTGAAAAGTCATGAGAACTGCCTTAGTTCTTTACCTGCGCCTTGTAATAAAACTCTTCACAGTCTTTGTTCTCAACGAAATCCATTTTATATAACTCCTTTGCCAGTTCGCCTTGGACTGAAAAATAAAAACAAACATGTCTTATTAGCGACTATAAGTATTGGACTTTGAACTCTTGCTCTTGCTGATTTTAGAGTTTATCATTAACTCTGTTTGAAGTAAGTCTAATTTTTCGGTCACTGGCACAAATATGCTTCGAAAAGTGAGTGCAGTGCCCAGTGCACCTTTTGGTTGCCGTTAAAAATTAAACCTGGGTTTTGGTAGCATTTAATTCTTTTTTTTTATTGATCATGAAGCTAACGAGCTATATACGGTTCACCTAATGGTAAGTAACTCCGCCGCCCATGAACATTTGCAAGACCTCAGGTCCCAGAAATTAGTTGCCAGCCCTAAAAGCGTGTACGCTCTTTTTTTAAAGGACGCCAGGTCGTATCGCTCAGGAAATATATCCAGAGGATATTCATTCCACAGTTTTGTCGTACGTGGCAAAAAATGACGACAGAATCGAACTGAGGAAGGCCTCCAATCAATTCAGTTCAACCAATTCGACCCAGTTTTGATCTGATTATATCTACATATAACTAATACCAATTATCTGAGCTAATACTTACTGTCGGTCATCTTAACCGCATACATGTCTGTGAACGCGCCCGCGCCGGCCATAGACAGGCACACTGGCAATACTGGCGCTACAATATAATTTATTGATTATTTTTACGTTATTGCATAATACTAATGCTATCAAAGACGAAAGACTTTGAGCAAAGCTTTATACCCGTACTGACATACGCAGCTGAGACAAGGATTGGTTCACAACAGTTCTGCTCCAACAGCCATCGGGTCTGCATCGTTACGGCGGCAGGTTCTTGCTTACCTTTCAGTTCGGGTAGGCCTATCTGTCCGTAGGTGACGATGGTGAGCAGCGCCAGAGATGCAACTGTGACTTGTTCCACATACTCTGGATGAAGAGTGTAGTCCTTGACATCAAACGTGTACTTCACATCTTGGTTGTGCCACACGATGAATTTCGTGTTATTCCTGTACCAACGACAAATAAATAATGAAACAATTTATAAACTAAATTCATCAACAAACATAGGCCCATATTAGGTCACAAAACTCACGTCATGCTGTCAGGGTTGATTTTAGCCATGTCCTCAGCAGGTGCGATGGCATAAAGGGGGTGAATCAGCACAGCACTCGTCACGGCGAACCGCTCTTTACCCCCAAGAACTGGGAATGTTATCATAGGCTTTAATGCTTAGTATTTAAAATATATATCGATTGCTCGCAATTTTTCTCGCAAAATAATATATCATAAGAAAGTACTACTTACTACCTAAACTTTGCTTAGTCTTTTTAAAATAGGTACTAAACAAAGCATATGTACACATACTTAAACATATTAGTTTGTATCTACATGTTATAATATATAATATAAAACAACCTGGCCAATTCAGCAAAGATCTCCATGCACTCTAATATTTAATACTGTTCCGAACCTGGTACCCCTGGTGTTATAGGCGACATCTCAACCATTACACCAAATGGTTAGTCAAATAAATAAAAACTACCAAATGTAATTTTTTAAAATTATTTTTCCTAATAGTTTTTACTCTTGTTGCTTGAATAATTAAAATTAAATATGATGATAAAAACTGTGTGTGTATATATTTCATGGAATATAAAACCGTATTTTTTGGTCTCAAAAATCATTTGAACTAATAATTCATTCGCTAGCTTTTTCCCACCTTCCAGCCAATTAAAACGAGGCCATTTGTTGTGAAGATTGCCCCGAGGTGGGTCGGCACCATGGCCTCTAATGACGCCTGCACAAAAACTAAAGAGAATGCGTGTGTGATCTAATTCTAATGGAATTTAATTCGTTACGTTGATCAACGTATTTTTTAAGGACCCATCCGGTGTAATGGTCAAGCATTGACTACTACACTAAGGGTTCCGGTTTCGATTTCGGGCAGTACAAACTAGGGTTTCTCATTTCTCGACCTTTTTTATTTCTCGGAGCACGAGAATTCTCGACCACTATTTCCCGGGAATTCTCGGGTTGTCGAGAAATATTGAAAAGCTCAAAACATATTTGATTTAACAATAAAACTATACTTTTTATGCAATATTCAACATTTATCAATGACCAACGTTTATTTTTAGTTTCATGTGAGTTTAATTTAACTATAGAAAACTTTAATTAAGCGAAAAAACTCTAGCGAGATCTTCTTATCATTATTTCTAGTTTCTACAAACAAATATACTAAATAGTCTTTTTCTTTGAAAAAAAAACAAATAAAATATCTTCTAAAAACAATGTCATCATGTCACCACAATGAAACTTAGTACCTTACATACTAAATAATTTATTTTAGTCTCAGTCTGTACTACAAACTTTTCAATTACGTAGCATAAAACGACAGTTTAATTCCTTATAAAAAATAACAATCAGACTAGCTTAATAATTACGAGTAACAGTAAGGTACATGTTCCTTAGTTTAGTCTTTGTATCAACTTTTCAATATTTGTTATAAGTAAATGGAGTCTTTTCTTTACGTAAGTAAACATAAAAATCTAATAAATCATTAAAAATCTTAAGACCAATTACAATCACAATTTAAAGCGGAAACTGCTTCAAAAGCTAACCCACGATGTCACGTTATCATTAAGAAAATAAGCCTTTAAAAATACAAGGGCATTTATAGCATCATCTGACAATCGGTTTCGTATTTTTGTCACAAAGTTTCCAGACAAGGAGAAAACACGTTCGTTTTCTATTATGTACTCTAGTATAACGTATTAGAAACGTTTTTCAGAAACGTAATTAGCTGGGTCTTCCTGAGAGGAACTCAAATCTTAATAATTACAACGACCGTGTGAAATATCAAATTTCGGTGCCCTCCTCTAATAGGACAAATTATTTCATTTAATTTCGCACGACGCGTGGCAGAGCCGCAACGAGAACGCAAGCGCGTTATCAAGTTTTTAATTTTTTGACTGAATTTCTCGATTTCTCGATTTCTCGACCACTTTTTTCTCGTCTCGAGTAAGGCAAAATTTCCCGGGAATTCTCGGTTCGAGAATTCTCGAAGAGAAACCCTAGTACAAACATTTGTGTGCATGAACATGTCTGTTTGTAATGGTCTGGGTGTTTCTATGTATAAAATGTATGTATTTACAAAAAAAGTATATAAGTATGTTTATCCGTTGTTTAGAACCCATATTACAGGCTAATGCTTAGTTTGGGGCTAAATGGCGCTGTGCGAATGTCAGTGGATATTTAAAAAAAAGTCGTTATTATGACTTTAAAAGTCTTAAATAAGTTAAGTGCTTTAATTTAATATTAATGTATAAATACGTATTAACTGGTACACAACACCATTTGCAAGCTCAAATTATTCCAAGAGATTGTACTGTGGGTAATAAACGGATAAACATACTCGTGTAGTTGGTTTTTATTAAAAAATAATAGATAGAAAGCACCCTGCCCATTCAAATCGCATCTTCAAACATACAACTGTTTGCAATGCACCGGAATTGATCACAAAACACTCAGTAGCGGTGTCTTCAACTATACAAAAAAAAATTGTTTAAATAAGTTTTTGATTTGTGGAATAGTTGAGATTCGGTAAAATTTTTCATTATTATTATTTAAAATATTACAAAATTGGTAATACTTATCCCGTACAGTAACATTTTCAGTAATTTCATTGAGTTATGGAGTGATGAAACTAAAATAATAATGAATTCAATTATATCATCATCATCAGCTCATTAAACGTCCCCACCGAGGGGCACGAGCCTACCCGTATAGGGTGATTAGGCCTTAGTCGTCCACGCGGGCCCAGTGCGGATTGGACGACTTCACACACAACCTTCGAATCTCTTCGCAGGCGTGCATGAAGGTTTCCTCACGATGTTTTCCTTCACCGTAAGAGCGTCGGATAACGTACATATATTTTCGAAAATTCGAAAATACATTGGTACGTGTCGGGATTTGAACCTCAGCCCTCCCGGTAGGAAGGCGACAGTCCACACCATTGAGCCACCGACGTTCTATATATACAACGCTCAAAGCACACATATAAATATAATATACTACAATGTTTTAAAAGATCTGCCTTCTAGCACAGATAATATAAATACGCTTCTAGTAAACTGAGCAAGTTAATTTTCTATGTTTTTTATGAATAAGAGTATCCAGAAAAACCTTTTAAAGATTTCGTTTAAAGTGTATATTATCATATAAAAAAGAAAGAAAATAAAGCAGGTGCTCACAAAAATTATGCTGCACCACTCCCATCCAGGGGAACCGGCCAATGTCCCCGACCACACCCTCGGGGGTGCTCTCGTCAGGGTCTGCAGCACACTTGGCACTATCCCACATCAGGGATGTGACCTTATCTACAAAATAACAGTGATAACGCTTACCATAGAAACTCTCGTAGGAGTAACAAAAGCGTTGCCAACCCAAAAAAGGGGGAGGAAATGAAAAATAGAAAATGGTATTTTTCCTTTAGGTAACCTCACACTAAAAAAGGGATTTTGCCTTTAGGTAATTTGACACTCGGCGGAATAAACTCAAACTCAAAATTTGCTTTATTCCATCAAGTCATTACAAGACACTTTACAATTGTCAATTTACTCTACCACCCTCGGAAACTTGATTCTACTGAGAATCAAAGCATTTTTGCACCCAGTTTCGTTCATGATCATGGTAAAATTCCGGTCGAAACGGCCCATTCATTAGTCTGTCGTGAACTACCAGGGAATCACAAATAGCTTTTTGTTAAAACTGAGTAAAGGTTAACCAATCTTCGCTCGTATTCAACCTATCCCAGTCCACAGCTGGACATAGGTCTCCCAAGCATAGCTCGCTCTATGGTAACAAATCCAGATAAAACCGAAAATCTTTTGGAGATGCTCTATCAGACATAGCGTACTTATGGATTTTACCTTGAAAGACCATAAACAATATTACAACGCACAATATAGATTCCATTGTTATTTCATTTATAAAAGCACCATATTTACATCTACTTTAAGCTCTAATTAATACATGATTTATCAATGATTATTCCTAAGTTAACCCGGTAAACTGTACGCGGTAATGGTTACTAAAAAACTGATTAGTATCTGACTAATACTGTTGACGGATGCTTCTCTACGGGTGTTTATTATAAACAGTTGTTTCTCACCGCAACAGTTTCGTTTGCGGTAAACGCTCGCGTAAACAATCGTATGGGAAATAGAACTGTTTGCATGCTTTTCATTATTTGAATGTTGCTAATTGATTAGCTACGCAGTGCTGCCATATTGACGACCCATTTAGCGTGATGGTTAAGAAGTCAGGCGTGTGGCGTGTGTGTGTATGTTGGTGTACCAAGGGTTCTGGGTTTGGTAGCCGGGCAGTTACACAATTGTATGGATGAACATGTATGTTTGTTATGGTCTCGGTATTTCTATATATATAAACAAAAAGAAACAGTTATTTAGTACCTACCCTTAGTACGAACTTGCTTAAATTGGGGGCGCCATCTTAGTGCTGTGTTAATGTAGATATTTATTTATTTTTTATATTATAATCAGTCGTGTATTCTGAACGACATTAACATGTGTTTTAAAACCTTACTGGTTGCTATTAACTGGTTGTCTGAAAAGACATATGATCCCAAACTTTGAAGGGCACGCTAAACTGTGTTGCAAATATGGCGAGCATTGCGCAAAGACACGAATAAATAGATGTTTCGATTTTTTTCATATAAAACAAACGGGACACCAAGATAAATTTAACTTATATCCATATAATTTTGAATCAATAAATATTATAAAAATAGCAATATAAATGTCAGATCAGGTGAGTCTAGACCTTATTAAAATTGTTTTAATAATTTTAGCCTAAGGTGACTCCTCGTCTCTCCTACTTGCCGTGCCCTACAGGCTCCATAAATGTACTTACCTATATTGTTTTAACATCTATGTTACTATGGAGTGCAATAAAGATATATTTATAAATATCCACTGACATTCACACAGCGCCATCTAGTCCCAAGTTAAGCGTAAAGCCTGTATTATGAGTACTAAAGAACGGATAAACATACTTATATACTTTTTTTGTAAATATGAGAATAATAAAGAAAATAGAAAACCGTTATAATAAATCAGTGCTGCCACGTGTCTCTCCCACTCAGATTAATACGGAAGCTAAGTATATCCAAAGCTAAAGTACCAATAACAGTTTCCGAGAAAGCTTTGAGATTTTTGAAGGCCTCTCGTCGAGACAAACGCCCACTGTACAAACACTGAGCCGAAAGCTCACACCGAGTACACTCGCTCAGGAAATTTTGATATCATATGTATCTTGACGTACCACGTCCTTTTTTTTTATAAAATAGGGAGGCACAAGCATACGGCTCATCTGATGAAAAGTGTCACCGCCGCCCATGGACACTTGCAAAAACTAAGGTCACAGGGATGCGTTGCCGGTTTATATAAGTATACGCTCTCTTTTTAAAGGACGCCATGTCATATCGTTCCTCATATCGTTATAGAAACGTTTCCGATGGTAATTGATTCCATAAATTGACAGCACGTGACAAAAAATGTCAACCAAAACGAACCGTCGAAGATCACCAAGTATCTAAATGGTGTGGGTGAAATTTGGAATTCTGCTTTGATTCTGACTTGCATACTGCGATGTAGAGATTACATTCGAAATAATGGAAGTATAGAATAGAATACAATTAAACAAGAAGAAAATATAGAATTAGACAAAACGTAGCCAATATCCATCTCCAGGTTTACCATTATTGCCATACCAAATTTCATCAGTATCCGTTCAGCCGTTTAGTCAATATAACAAACAGAGTTTCTTTCGATTTTATAATATAAGTATGGTTAAGATCGCAAAACCTCCTTTTTACAAAAAATCGCAATAATCTTTCGCGATGATTGTACAATGTACATGCATATTGAATTTTCACTAAGTGTTATACGATTTCGAACTATACCCCATTGTCTTAAGGCCGTCGTCCGGCAGTCCCAATGTCTTCCATGTAAGGCAACACTGACGCGGGCAATACGCCCGTTGTTGCAGCATCTCGGGACTTCCGCGTTGACTGGGATTTAGACGGAGCACATTCAAATATCGAGATAATAAATGGAGGCTTTTACTAGCTGTATTATTGGAGACAGGAGTTAGATGTTTGACGGTGGCCGTTTGATGAGGAAAGTATTTCATACACATATGGATTTTAAATATTTCATAGCTTTTTCCTGCGGCTTCGCTGGGCAAAAGCTGGACAATAGCCAATACCTTTAACAATTTTATTCTTAAACTAGCTGGTGCCCGCCACTTTGTTTGCGTATGATTGATATTTCAAGTAGCTAATATTTAATATGTATTGTTGTATAGTGTTTCGGGATGAGGGCACTGTTGCTAGTTAAATTACGGGGTATCAGAGGTGTCTCGGGTAATAAACACTACTTACTGTTATTTTTAACACTGCATCTATCATGGTCAGGCGTATCACTTACCACCAGGTGAGCGCATTGATACTACTTACTAACTAATAGACCTATACCAATATTTAGGTTTCTATGAAATGGAGGTTACTATGAAAAAAGAGGATTGCTCCATACAAACTTCCATCCCCATTTTAGGGAAGTGGTGAGTAAGTCAGAGACAAAAAGTCTATGTGAGAAACTAATGGAAGGAGTTCTAAGGAATTGAGAGCCCTGAACTATGTCCACCCAAAAAATCACGTTAATTTGTCGCTCTACCGAGAAAGACGGAAACAGACACACATTAACATTTATAATATATAAGTATGTTTATCCGTATAGAGCGTCGGTGGCCCAGTGGTGTGAACTGTCGCCTTCCTACCGGGAGGCTGAGGTTCAAATCCCGACACGTACCAATGTATTTTCGAATTTTCGAAAAATATATGTACGTTATCCGACGCTCTTACGGTGAAGGAAAACATCGTGAGGAAACCTTCATGCACAGGCGCGAAGAGATTCGAAGGTTGTGTATGAAGTCGTCCAATCCGCACTGGGCCCCCGTGGACGACTAAGGCCTAATCACCCTATACGGGTAGGCTCGTGCCCCTCGGTGGGGACATTTAATGAGCTGATGATGATGATGTTTATCCGTTGTTTAATACCCATAATACAGGCTTCACGCTTAACATGGGGCTAGACGGCGCTGTGTGAATGTCAGTGGATATTTATTTATTTATTGGTATGGATTATTAAATTTTTACTAAAGTTGGGCTCTTCTGCGCTTGGCACGACCACCCACTAGGGCACTGTCTTTTTAAAGAACAATGGGTTTACCTTTCATGAGAAACTTGGTAAATAATCTTTATTCCTTAAGAAATGTAGGGGCTTATTAAAAATGACGTATTAGGAAATCCTACTTTTAGAAACGGAAGGTTGGCTTTCTTATTATTTTAAAGGTTCTATGCGCTTCCATAGACAAATGTAGCTCAGAAATTTTTGAGCATGACTTAAGTCAGTATCGTCACTTTTTAGCTCAAATCATTTGCGTACGGCAAGCGAGATATATATATATATATATATATATATTTAACAACGGATAAACATTACTTATATTTTTTGTAAATACATACATATTAATAAAAACACCAGACCATAAAACAGACATGTACATGCACACAAATGTTTGTACTGCACGGGTATCGAACCAGGAACCATTGGTGTTGCAGTCGACCTCTCAACCGCAACACCAAATGGATCGTCAAAAATGGGTTTTAGTTATATTCTTTTATTTATCAAGTATTTTTCCATTTTGATGTAATTTCATTTAATTAAATTGAAAGATCCGGAACTTACGCTTCCAATATAACCCAACTAACGTTATTAAGCTCAACTTCAATGTTTATAAATAAAAATAGTATGAAAACACAATGTGTGCCTCAGACGCAACAGTATCGGTTCTATGCGCTTCCATAGACAAATGTAGCTCAGAATTTATTGANAGATTCAGAAGTCCGCCAATTCGCACTGGGACCGCGTGCACTACTACGGCCTACACACCCACTACGGCTAGGCTCGTGTCACAAGGTGGGGGCGTTTAATAGGCTGATGATGATGATGACACTTTTATGTATTTGACTGGTGAGAAATAAGAACATAGATTGACACTCGTCTACTCTCGATATTAAACAATAGAGAAGATATAAGATTGCGCATTTGTCCAGCAGTGGACATAATATTTGTAATGAAAGTAACGGTTAATGACGCGTGCGCGGTTTACTAAATACTACCCCTGTATCGGGTCCCACGATATACATCGTTTGTAATACAAATAATTGTCATATGTGTATACGATGCCATATATTACCAATTCTCGAAACTACTTAATATTCACAACCCGAACTGCGGTGTACCAAGCATTGAATCCAAGAACGAGTACGGCACGGCGGTGCTTTATTAATATTTTGAAATTCTCTCAACACAATGTTTTTAACATCATCATCATCATCATCAGCTCATTAAACGTCCCCACCGAGGGGCACGAGCTTACCCGTATAGGGTGATTAGGCCTTAGTCGTCCACGCGGGCCCAGTGCGGATTGGAAGCAGCACCCAAGAAAACTGAACAGTACCCCTTTTTGAAACAATTATTTAATGTACAAATATTTTATAAACATTGAAATAGCTGAGCAGTTTAAGACATGGATTTTTATCACAAATTTATTTGTCAATAGTGTAGTACCCTTTTTTAGAAAAAGTGTATCCACCGGATTCACTAAATTCCTCTTAACTCCTTTTCCCTCTCCATTTTTAAAATTGGCATTTTCACGAGATATCACAATCCATAACCTGATTTATTATCTTCTTAAGGATGAAACATTACTTGGACCAGCGTCTCGTGCGTTAAATATACGTTACGATTAATTCATGAATCGCTTTAATGTTCCATTTTAAAATATACAAATAGAGGTACCTAGTTATTAAACTGTTTAATGTTCATTGTTCACACATGTGTTACATTCTTAATTATAATTACTATAGGTCAAAGTTTACTTTAGCCTTTGGCAACCATTTCACAATGTAAGCTGGATAAGAGCCAAGGACAGGGGTGATTATCTCGTGCCTATCAAATGCCTATCAATCGAAATCATAAGCATTCCAACGAAACATTATCTTTACAAACTACACATCGTCGTAGATTCTCACATCGGAAAAGTCTTGGCAATGATTTCGAACAGACCACCCAATAACATAGCCCTGTACGTTCGTGACATCGCGACTTTTGTCGTAAAACTTCAAGCTTTATGCGATAAACATAAGGGAAGTTAAGAAACCGAAATGGACGGCATCTGTCCACGCGTAAACATTGGCTCCGTTAAAATTAATTACAAAGTTACGTTTGGCATAATATATTCGGACATATTATACATCAATTTAAACTATAAACTTAAAGCTAAGTGATACTCTTATTAACTGTTATAATAGTGCAGTGGTTTTATTAACAAATTAGTAATAAGTGTAAAGAGTTAATATTCATAGGCAGTGTGAATGCTCGTGTCTACTAAAACCGGTTGACGAGTACGTGAACGGCGGGCGGCGCCCGGCCCGGCCAGACAATTATCGCCCGTGCTGTCACAGTGCGTTAAGTGCGTGAGTACCCAATATTCTATGTACGATTGCACTGTGCGCGGTAGCGTTTGCATGTTGAATCACCATCCCGAGTTGCTGTTAACTGAATGTAAATACAGTTTTAAATATGAACTGTTTGGCTTGCAATAAATCAGTCGCCCGAAGCGAACTCTTGAATTGTTCGGCATGTCGTGGGTCGTACCACTTTGCTTGCCTAGGTATGACACAGGCCCACTACAAAAAACACCAAACTGAACTTATTAAGTCTTGGAAATGTCACTCCTGCACAAATGTGACACGTCGCCGGAATGACAGCACTCCGGTACGCAATCAGTTTGAGACATTACGGGAGGATATCAACATGTCATGTGATGAGTTACAGTTGACTGGTTTATGTGACCGGGATGTTACTATTACGCACAACAAAATGCTTTCTAACACGCCAACTGAACCTAGTGAACAGCTATCTGGGATTTGTAAGAAGTCAACTGCTACTAACGTTATTACCTACGAGCATTTTGAAAGGTTGCTTGACTCCAAATTAACCAATCTGAGGTCATCTATGGTCAGCGAGATAAATTCAGCTATTAAAAAGGAGATTTCTAGTGCGATGGACCGACTGAGACAAGAATTCACCGACACTACGGATTTTTTGTCGGCTGAGCAGAAGGACATAAAGGCTGATATTCAGAGCACACATTTAAAAGTCGTAACCCTTGAATCGGAATGTGATAAAACACAATCAGAAATGCGTGAGCTTAAAAGGCGCATGACGGTTCTCGAGAAAGCTTCAAGAAGCCGTAATTTTGAAATTCAAATGCTACCCGAAAGACAAAACGAGAACCTCAACGTTATCGTCAATAAACTTTGCGCTGAGATAAAAGCTCAAATCACTGATAACGATATATGCGCCGTTAGACGAGTTGCAAAAGTCGATAACACATCAAAAAGACCGCGCAATGTACTTGTTACATTGTCGTCAGAACGCCAACGCGACTGTGTATTATCGGCATATAAAAGATACAATAAATCACACAAAACAGAACCCTTCAGCACAGTACAAATGGATATTTCTGGTGAAAGACAAATTATTTATCTTTCAGAGACTTGCGCCAGATTGCAAGAGCCTGCATGCATCAGCAAGGAAGCTAGCAAAGGAACGTAATTATAAATTTGTTTGGGTTAAATACGGGCGCGTGTATGTTCGTAAAAATGAGTCTTCATCGGCAATTATAATCAGAGATACCTCATGTTTGGAAAAACTTACTTAATTTGTTTATTTTAGTTTTTGTTTTATTTTTATTAAACACTGTTTAACTTATTAAGATCTTTTTTCGCATTTTTATGTTAATTTACTATCAAAATGTTAATAGAATAAGAACAAAGATAACTGATCTTTTCCTTAACGCTCTGAATAGCAGTTTCAATATAATATGTTTGACAGAAACCAACCTCAATTCAGGCTTACATGACAATGAACTACTTGATGGGCGTTATAATATACCGCAGGGATAGAGAAAGCACTTGTATTAGTAAAGTTGAGGGAGGTGGAGTCTTAATAGCGATTGATAAAAATATTAAGGTTGTCCGGCGACGGTCCTGGGATAGCTCAGTTGAGGATATTTGGGTTACCTTGTTGCAATGTGATAATGTCGCGTTCGAAATTAATTTATGTGTTTGTTACCTGCCACCAGATTTGCCAAATGATGCATTGGAACAGTTTCATTCGAACTGTCAAAAAGTGTTGTCCAGTACGAGTGGTGACGCAGTGAACATTATACTGGGTGATTTTAATGTCCCGAGTCTCTCTTGGGTGACCTCATCGAAGTTGTCCATGTCCCCTAGTGTCTCGACAGATTTTAAGTCCCGTCTTCTGCTGGACACCATGGCTTTCTGTGAATTATCCCAATATAACAACATACCAAATAAGAACGGGAGATATCTGGACCTTATTCTAAGTAACAGAGATAAATTTACCGTTGGTAGCGCTGATCCACTTACCCGTCTCGACGACCATCATCCATCATTGTGTATTGAAATGAATGATACGAATAAAACAGGGAAAGTTTTAAGAAAGTTACAACGTATAGGGTATAATTTTAATAAGTGTGATTACGATAAAATACGTGAATCGCTTATTGTTGTCAATTGGTCCGAATTCTTTTCCGCTGATAACGTGGATGACAATGTTGCTATGTTCTATGCTAAAATAAATTCGCTTATTCATGAGTACACACCTTTAAAAATTTTAAACAAAAGTAGCTACCCCTCTTGGTATTCAAAATTGCTAATAAAGCGACTGCAAGATAAAAATAAGTACCATAGAAAATTAAAAGATATGGTAACCCCAGGGATTATGACAAATTTTCATCACTTCGTGCAATATGTAAGGATTTAATAAGATCTTGTTACAATTCTTTCATTTCTTCTATTGAAGAGGACCTTAAGAGTGATGTTAAGTCGTTTTGGAGTTATGTCAATAGTAGGAGGAACGCCAGCGGGATTCCTCAAGTTATTAAGTTTGGCGATGAAGTGGCTTCAGACGGTGCGGGTGCATGTAATCTCTTCTCGAAATTCTTCGGCTCTCCCTCAAATGAATCTTATGAGTTCGGTGGTGGTTTTCTGTCAAATATAGTACTGAATGAAAAAGACGTTCTTTTGAAAATAAAGCAACTAAATGCTGATAAGGGGCCAGGTCCAGACGGAATACCATCAAAGTTTTTGAAAATGTGTGCTGCTGAATTAAGTACCCCACTGACTTTGTTGTTTAATATGTCCCTCAAATCTGGCATTTTTCCTTCCTTTTGGAAGACTGCACATGTAGTACCTATCTACAAATCGGGTGACAGAAGTGATTGCTCAAACTACAGACCTATAAGTATTCTTTCAGCAATATCAAAATTGTTCGAGGCTGTTATCTATGATTATTTTTACCACCACGTCAAACCTTTTATCTCTCAAAATCAACATGGTTTTGTAAAAAGCAAATCCACAGTCACAAACCTGCTAGAATACAAAAATTACTTATGCGCTACATTTGCCAAAGGCGGTCAAGTCGATGCCGTCTACACTGACTTTAAAAAGGCTTTTGATAAGGTTAGCCACTCGCTGCTCTGTCAGAAGCTTCAAAATCAATTTGGATTCCATGGTAATCTTTTAAGATGGGTATGCTCTTATCTAAACATGAGGACTCAACTAGTAACTTTAAAAGGATATACGTCCACTCCCATTATTGCTACTTCTGGCGTGCCACAGGGCTCGCATTTGGGACCTTTGTTGTTCTTATTGTTCGTCAATGATCTCCCTGGTCTTCTGACATCCCCTTGCCTTCTATATGCAGATGACTTAAAGATTTTTTCTACCATAACCAATCGAAATGACTGCATCTTATTGCAGCGCGATCTGGATATTATATCTTTATGGTGTCAACGTAACTGTATGTATTTAAGTGTAGCTAAGTGTCATGTTATTTCTTTTACTAAGAGAAAAAAACATAAAGTGATTTTTGAATATCATCTAGATGGACAAATATTGCATCGGGAGTCAGTGGTCAAGGATCTTGGCGTTTTGTTTGATGACAAGCTAACGTTTAGAAACCATTACGATCGTATTGTAGTTAAGGCACTTCAGATGCTTGGTTTTGTAGCTAGAACAACCAAAGATTTCAAAAACACGCAAAGCCTGCTTGCTATTTATTTCAGTCTTGTCAGGAGTTGCTTGGAATACTGTTCTGTAATCTGGGCACCTAGTTACACTGTACATTCTGAAAGAATTGAGAGTGTCCAAAAAAAGTTTCTCAGAATGTTATCTTTCAGAGCAGGACTCCATCGTAGGCTTACATCTTATTCAGTCAGACTTCAGCATTTTAAAATAATGACTCTTCTAGTACGCCGCAAGCAGCAGGATCTTTTAAATCTACATAAAATCGTACACGGTATCTTTGATTCACCTGATTTACTTTCTCTTCTTAACTTTAACGCACGAAATCTTTCCCGTAACCGTAAAAAAGCTTTTATATTACAAATATTTAAAAATAACACATCATTTTTCAATCCAGTGGTTAGAATGTGCCGGCTATACAATGAAATGCTTCAGAACGACCATAATCGTGAAATAGATATTTATGAGCCTATACACGTTCGCTTTCGTTACAGGGTAAAACAATGCCTCAGCTGCGCTTCCCTCTAAAGTAGACATTAAACATCATATATTGTTTTGAGTTTAATTTGCGAAATATGTCTATGCGATTCTTTTTTTTTTTCCTTTTGTATGTCTAATGTTTACGTTTTATTATTGATCATGCTGTGTTTACACGTTTTTTTAGTAATAATCTAGTTTAAGTCTACAATTGTTACTGTTATATTTTTGTCTTGATTGTTACTTGTTGTGTATGCCATACATAAATAAATAAAATAGAAGTGCAGTCATTTTAAGGATGGGTTTATTGATCTCAGGGTAATATAATCTTTGTATTTATCGGAGTATATGATACTTACTTATATCCGTTTTAATACAACCCAGTTGTTCTGTTAGGGTCGTTGGGTTTGATCGACATGTCTTATACGCCAGTCCTGGTTTCAAACTCCACCTTCGAGAAATGTTTTATATTGTCTAAGTTAACATATAATACCATTGATATTTTGGTATTATGTAATGAGCCTGCGTAATATATCCTTATATATAAATATATATGCATATGCAAACTAATAAAAAATGGACGAACACAAAGAATAGAAAATTACAATGAAACAGCTTATAATTTAAATATGTTCTATCTCTCTCTTTAACTTATCGCTATCTCCAGCTGGATATAAGCCTCCCCCATTTAGCTCCAGATATCCCGGTCCTCCGCTTTCCTCATCCAGTCTTCACCATCGACTTTTCACAAGTTTTCGGTCCATCGGTCCGGGCGTCATACGCTACGCTTGCCGAGACGCGGTCTCCACTCCAGAAGTCATCTGCTCCAACGGCCATCGGTTCTGCGACATACGTGACCAGTCCACTGCCACTTCAACTTGCTGATCCGGCGGGCGATGTCGGTAACTTTATTATTTTATATGGTGGTTATTTTATGTGAAATTTCAATAAGCATAATATTTATATTACTCAGTTACTTTTAACGCTCTCTTAATTCAAAACCATTTATCACCAGACCACGGAAGTTCCTATAAAATTACCAGTTGTAAAGCGTTCTTGACTTAAAAAGATTAAAGGTCCCGTGAACTGCGTGGGGTTAAAATGCTCACACTCACTTAGCGATCTAGCGCTAACGCTATGTTAACGACCAACCCACGCAGCGAAACAAGTTAAACTATGAATGAAACCCTATCCTTTTATAATCAAAACACCACAGATTTATAAACTGAGAGTTTAGTTTATAAATCTGTGTTACTTATAAGCGGGAACTTCTCTCTCTCTGTCTGGTATTGGTATTTTTACTTGGTGGTAGACTCGATAATGAGTCGTCTAGGTAGGTACCACCGCAGTGCCAGATATCATCCCGTGAAACACGAGTGTTATGCACTTTTGTTTCGGGATGAGGGCACGTAGTTAGTGAAATTACCGACTATAAGAGACCTAACATCTGTTGTCTCGGATGACGGGCGCAGTGCGGCATTGATGGAGGATTATAACTGTCTATCAGTTGTTGGTCTCCTTTAATGCCGCTCTATCATGGTTTGGCGAATCACTTACTATCAGGTGGGCGTCCAGACCATCCTGTACACTTATATCATAAAAAAAATGATTCCTGAAATATGCCGATTGGATCCCATCCATGCACTACTTATATTTATATTTTTTTACAACCATTTACTATTTACATAAGTATTTATACAATAAATTTATTATTACACATTTTTGCTATTCATATTTGTCTGGGCGATGTTGAGTATCTTCCTAACACATTTATACAATTAATTTTTAATTCAAGGTGTGATTTTTCTATTTTTAACTAAGCAAAACTTGAGGAAGCGATGTCTCCTGTTACAGGCACATGCTGAGTGGGTCCAACTACTTTGGACATCGTAACTCAGAGGTGTGATTTTGTTTACATATTTTATTTATATTTCTCTTTTGAATACATTTTATCCTGTCCGTGTTACAATGTCTAAAAATACAATTTGAGATTAGAAATTTATTGTAAGCAAATATAGAATTTTAAATTTTTGATATTATATGACGACTTATGTGGTAATGTTTGAGATGTCGGCTGTTACACCAATGGTACAACGTCGACGCTTCGAGCTTAGCGGGCGGACAGGTATATAAGGCGGACCGATGGGTGCGCCGGCAGTCTTGTGTTCTACTCAAGAGCGAACGAAGAACGAAGTACCTGCGACTACAAGGAAGAAGCGAGTGAAAAAGCGATATCTAAGTGATTGTGGAGTGTGAGATAACAGTGTGAAGAGTTAACGAGTGATTATAACGTGTGTGTGCGGACATTATACGGACTCATGAAGTGTTGTGTTATTGTGTGCAGTGTTAATTACGGATTATAGTGCGTGCGTTAATTGACTAATTAGTGAGAGTGTAAGTGTAATTAGTGTTGTGTGTAATTTATAGTGGTTAATTAATAAAGTTTGTTACCGTGTCATTCTTCGTGTTTGGCAATAATTTATCCTGAACCCCCAGCTCGTAACAATATTACCTACATTGAAACTACACAATAGCGGTATGGTTAGCCTTGAATGCATCAATGCACCCGAGGTCCGGCCTTAATGAACTCAGCCTTATATAACCTTGCATTAATATATACCATTTGTAAGGAAATGTTATTAATTACAGGGACTCTAAATAGGGTTTACTTCCATTATATTGAGCACCTTGATTTCTTTATAGCAGTGTTAGAGGCACGATCACTGCCGCAACATGTGGGATCTTAAAAGATTTTATATGAATCATCCAGTCTATAAAGCGACGGTGGCTTTTGGAGGTTTCCTCACGATGTTTTCCTTCATCGTTATAGCGTCGTATAAACATAAATATAATTTTGAAATTCGAATATACATTAATACGTGACGGGATTTAATCCTGCGCCCTCCAGGTCGGAAGGCAACAGTCCACACCAATGAGCCACCGACGCTCTATGAAGTGCTATATTTCGGAATAATTAATTAAAAAAAAATTGTTTCAAATCAAGGAAAGGACCGAAGAACATTACAAAGGTTGTATTTGAAGACCCATGTGGTGTAATTGGGCGATATGTCGGGTTACACCAAGGGTTCCGGGTTCAATTCCCTGGCCGTACAAAAATGTCTGTGTGTTTTGGTCAGGGTGTTTTCTATACAATGTATAATGTATCTATTTACAAAAAATATATAATTATGTTTCCGTTCCGTTCCGTCCGTTGTTGAGAAACCATATTACAAGCTAATGCTTAGTTTGGGGTTAGATGGCGCTAAGTGAATGTCAGTGAATATTAATTTATTTATCTTGTAGTATCGTATAAAACTTCTTTTCTTTGACCCAAAGGTTGCCTGGAAGAAATTGCTACCTTAGCAATAAGGCCGTCTACATTGTACTTGTTTTTTGTTGTTTCTTGTTATGTTGTATGCTTTTTTTCTTATGTGCAATAAATAATTTTTATCTTATCTTAAAACAGTATTACATGTGCACATACCACTACACTTATTAATTAGTACTATCCAGAATAATAGCTGGATACCACTGATGTAGGAATCACGAATCTAAGAGCAGCGTTTATAGTACACGCCGCTTAGTAATTAATGGCCCCAAAGTAAAACGCATACCGAGACAGATGATTTTTTATATTAATGTAGCATGTGGGCGGACTCGGTGTCGAAATATTAATCGGCGTACCGTTACACGATTTATAACCAGTGTTGCCAACGTATCTACTTTATAGCTAGATCTAGCTATGTTTTGATGATGGACAGCTACAATTGAAAACAATTTGTAGCTAAACTTTTTAGCTACTTTTTTTTCACTTCTTTTTTATAAAAGACATCGTTTAAAAATATGGAAAAACGCGAATAGATTGGTTGAAAAGAGCCTTTTAACCACGTCGTAACTTTGGAATGCCGAGGCTAGTCGTCTTTTGTCCTTAAAAAACCTATCAAGTTACGAAGCAAGACTTAAATAAATACTACAATGATAAATACTTCCTTTTTAGGGATCATGCTATTGTTTTTGTTACGAGTCTAAGTTACCTTTTCATTGGTGGCGGAGAATTTCACTACTTCTAGCTATTTTTTGGGCTGAAAAAACCGGCGAACTAGATTTTTTTTAATTGTACTAGCTGCTGGGTAAGTCTAGCAGTTCGCAACACTGTTTATAACAAAGATGGGTTAGACACAGTACCGTACATAGAAAAGAGCCATGCGCTCGCCATTTGCCCGGTGAAATGTAGGCTTTATGCGGCGAACAGCAGTAGTTTACTAGGTGGTAGACTCGGGACTAAGTTGTCTGGTTAGGTACCACACCAGTGCCAAATAGCATCTCGTGAAATAAGAGTATTTGTACTTCTATGTTTTGAGATAAAGGCACTGTAGCTTGTAAAATTACTGAGTAACAGAGTGCCAAATATCATCACGTGAAATAGAAATGTTGTACTTCTTTGTTATGATATGAAGGCATTGTAACTTGTAAAATTAATACGAGACCTAACGTCTGTCGTCTCGAGTGACGGGCGCATAGTAATTATAAAATCATCATCATCAGCTCATTAAACGTCCCCACCGAGGGGCACGAGCCTGCCCGTATAGGGTGATTAGGCCTTAGTCGTCCACGCGGGCCCAGTGCGGATTGGACGACTTCACACACAACCTTCGAATCTCTTCGCAGGTGTGCATGAAGGTTTCCTCACGATGTTTTCCTTCACCGTAAGAGCGTCGGATAACGTACATATATTTTTCGAAAATTCGAAAACACATTAGTACGTGTCGGGATTTGAACCTGAGCCCCCCCGGTAGGAAGGCGACAGTCCACACCATTGAGCCACCGACGCTCTATTATTATAAAATAATAACAGGTTATTAATTTCATTCAACACTGCATCTGCTGTGTGCAATGGTCACGCTTATTACTAGGTGGGTGACCTGACCGTCCCGTTGACTTTTTTTTTATCATCTATAAGCAGACATTTGACCGCCATCTCATCTGATGGTAAGTGATGATGCGGCCTAGGATGGGTCATGCCTGCCTAGGCACAGCCTATTCACTATTGTCTTGAAGACGGCCAGGTTGTATTGATCAGGAAATACATAAGAAGGCTAGGAGTTCATTCCTTTGCGGTGCGCATTGGGAATGAGGCACCATAGCGCGCTGTGCGGATAAATGGAATGTCAACCACGTAAAGATGACGTTATGACATAAAAGTCATTTATGGAAAAAGTCTGTATGCTCAGTCTGTATCTATGCATGTTTAGATTTGTCGGAGGCCAAACACTTTGCCAAAAAAGCCCTGCTCAAATCGGTCCGGCCGTTTCAGACATAATCCAAAACAAAATGACAGACAAAAATAAAATTTCGGCGTATGTACCGTATTCATATGCACGAAGAAAAAATGGTTATTTAAATATTACAAACAGACACTGCAATTGGATTAATATGTAACAGATTATATCACTTATGAAGGTTGAAAGAAAGAAAGAAAGTTTCTTGATTGAAAGAAAGAAGAAACTTTCATTCTTTCTTTCTTTCTATGAAGGTTGTAGTAATTCTTAAATTGACCAATTATGTTTTTTAGTAAATGAACCAACGGGAGCTATATTTTGGTTAACAAAATAAAAGTTTTATCATAAATAATATACAAACTAATTGACAAAACAAATTCCTAATATTATAAACCGTTGTAATGAAGTTATAAAATATTTTAAGGTGACTTTTATATCTCGTGTGTAAACATAAATATTCATGGAAGCGATAAAAATGAGATTTACGCACAAGTCGTTGATTCGGAATAACCTCGCTCGGATTTTCGTACTGGTTTCAAACATGTTTATGTATATTGTGTAAATATCTAATAAATATTAAACTAATTCGTTTTATCAACTTTATAGTTATTAAAATGAAAAATAAAATAAACAATGTAAACCAAAGCAATATAATAATATGCTAATTTCAGAGCGTCGGTTAATAAGCGTTGGTGGCTTATCGGGATTTGAACCTGCACCCTCCAGATCGGATGGCAACAGGTCACACCATTGAGCCATCATTGCTCACAAAATTACAGCAAAGAGAATTTATAAATTCAAACTCTACAAAATTGACAACAAGAATTGGGCACACGAAATCTGTAACCGTACGAAATAAAAGTTAAAATTAACGACTTTACCATCGAAACAATGAAATTTTATCCACGATCGTCCCACACAAAACCATGCAAAACTTACAAACAAACCTTATTGCTTGGGTAAACAAGTCAAAATGCAATAACATTTTGATAGAAAAACTCAGTAATAAATGCAAAATAACCGTCGGTCGCCATTGATGTAAAAAGTATAGATTCGTGATATGCTCTCAAAACAATCGCGAAAAGTGTTCCGAATACAGCGACAGCACACATACATATGTTTCGAATGAGCTTACGTTTACCTAAACAAAGAGCCTGTACCAAACAACTGTATTCTCTTTGGCGGTTCGTTTTTGAGGCACGGGTGGCGTATCTATCTTTATATATACTGAATATCATTGTTGGTCGCTGTAAACATAACACCAGAGTGGTTCACGAGAAGGTATCAAATACATAGATTCGTATGTTAATTTGTGGCCTATTTACAATTTTATTTCTAATTATACAAATGGTAATTTGTCACGAGAGCGTTAGCTTTGAAAGTTGCACGAAAATCTAAATATATAGAGTTGCCATTACACTATCTATACTAATATTATAAAGCGTTTGTTTGTTTGTATTATGAAGAGTTTGTTTGTTTGTTTGAACGCGATAATCTCAGGAACTACCCGTTCAATTTGTACAATTCTTTCAGTGTTACATAGCTTATATATCGAGAAAGGCTATAGGCTATATATCGTCACGTTACGAGCAATAGAAGCGAAGCAACAGAAAGTATTTTAGCTGAATATAATATTTAGAATTTGTTTACGTTTATAAGTAACAAAAAAATGAGCTGTTTTTTTTCACAGAAAAAAATAAAATATTTACTTTTATTGTAAAATTTACTTTGTCAATGTTTTCGAGTGTCTATTTGTCAACGGACAAAACAAGTAACCCTTATTTTGAAAATTTGTATTTGCTCTTTAATTCAAAAGTTTTATTGTTTGTTTGATATTCATTATCAGCTCATTAAACGTCCCCACCGAGGGCACGAGCCTACCCGTATAGTGATTAGGCCTTAGTCGTCCAGCGGCCCAGTGCGGATTGGACGACTTCACACACAACCTTTAAATCTCTTCGCAGGCGTGCATGAAGGTTTCCTCACGATATTCACGAGTACTTATTATATTTATGATTCAATCATTAACTCTTATAAATATTTCCCATTTTTTCAGGTATGCACAGCAAAACAAGGAAAGTTAATATCTCACATCACAAGCCCAAGTCGTTTTATTTCAACAAAAGTAGGTATTCTAACAATATTTTTTTGCATTATTTGCAAAGTATTTTGAAAGTAATTAATTTATACCAACGTTATCAAAGCGACTTGTATCATTTGATTGATGATCTTGATTCCGAATCTTCGTAGTTGACATCATCAACCTTAATGACTCTGCACTCCAAAGAAGCATATAGATAACAGACGTCAGGTCTCTTATACTACCCGGGTATTTTACTAGCTACAGTGCCCATAACCCGGAACACAGAAGTGAAAACCACTTCTATTTCACGGAACGATATCTGGCACTGCAGTGGTATCTACCTAGACGACTTAGTACCGAGTCTACCACCTAGTTACATAACAAAAATACTAAATAAAAAAATGTACTAAATTTCAAATTACACGGTTTTATTGTTAACCCCATACAAAGCCCGCACGAGTCGATTTTATAGCGTAGTTTATGACAGCTTTATGCCACGGCAGACGCGAAACTGTATAGGGGATATTTCTATATCTTGTCATGGAAATTTGGTATTATGATTTCACACGAGTGGTGCCATGATTTCTCTCGCAACTTCAACCCACGCAGGTTATACAACTTTTCTTATGAATAAAGGTGAAGAAAGAAAGAAAGAAACTTATTTTTATTTGATTATAGCCGCCTCGTGTTGAGTTACACTGTCACCATCATTAAAGCCTAATATGTCCACTGCTGAACAAGGCCTTCCCCAATGACTTTTAAGCAGACATATTCCTAGTAGTCATCACCCATAGCTGCCCGCCACTAAAAATTAAACGTTCTATCTAGTCAGGAACCTATATCATTTATTTCCAAACCATAATGTACAGAGAGCGTCGTTGCTCATTGTTGGTGAACTGTTGTCTTCCGACCTGGAGGATGCAGGTTGAATCCCGCCACGGGTCAATATCTTTTCGAATTATTTCGCCTTCGAGACTCAAATGTTGTGCGTGAAGTTGGCAAATCCGCACTGGGCCCGCGGACAATTAAGGCCCGCACCATTAACGGGAAGGCTCGTGCCTACCCGTAATGGTGGTGGTTATAACTCAAGATATGAGCCACATTTTCCTCTCTAGTCTCATATTGCATGCCCAACAGGGTCCATAACACTGGTTCACTTTTATGTAACATCTTATATACATTATGGTTTGGCAATAAATGATGAGTATTGAGTATTGAACCCCAAAACTCTATTCATTGGGTGCAAATGATAAACAACTAAGGCCCAGAATACTCGTATCTGTACAAAATGAGTTAGACTATTATCTAAAAATAGACTGATTAATATAAAAAAGAGATAAATCCCTATAAAGCACTATACAAACACATTTTATTGTATACACACGCGATATTTATGAATATGAAGTAGATAGAGATTGCCAACCTCCCTTTGAAATATGTCAAGAAATACCCACTCTTACTCTCAGAGCTCCATGATTTATGTTCACTCGAATTGATAGTTTGGTATCGACTGCGATTCCATTAGTAGGTTGTTAGTTGCAATCTGACGCTATTATAAATCTTGTCTTAAAATATATCTATCGTCAGAATAAATCTACGAACACCGATGAGGTGTTATGGTTGTGCAACTACTACACGAACAGTGTCGGGTTATATAATTGTTTGGATTGGTTTGAGTTTTGTCAAAGTACACTGTTAACCCGAGCTACGTCGAACATTCTCCAGCCATCAGCAACAATGCGGTTACGACACGACCTGACCGATGGACTCGCAGCGTGGGCTACTTACACCGAAGGCACACTGCGATATACGTTCACATGTGTACATAGCAAATAAAATATATAAACCATATTTATCACCAATAAACTAAATTCAACTGTCCGTGTTGAGTCTCATTCCCGCTGTGGCAAAGACACCTTAGCGTCACTATGATCAGTCGCGTGAGTCTGCGCGACTGGCAGTGGTCACAGCCTGCCTACCGTATCTACGTAACCCTTGCTCTCCGGAACTCCGGGAGCAAGCTCTATTATTATTTATGTATATATTGTTAGGCTGAGCTAGGACCCTAGTGACCTAGCGTCCTGGCGCAAGGTACGTCTAGGCTCCCTAGGGAGTTAGGTTCCTCCTAATATAAAATATTTGACGTCTTATCTAGCCTAATGGATGAGACGTCGGTATTACACCAAAGGGTTCAGTACAAACATATTGTTGCATTAATATGTCTGTTTTTATTGTTGTGTTTTCTATAAATATACAAAAAAAGTATATAAGTACCATAAACAATGCTTAGTTTGGGGCTATGGCCACTGTGTGGAGGTCGGTAGATATTATTATTTATTTATTTACTGTTAACGCAATAATAAATAACTATCCACAGACATTCACACAGCGCCATCTAGCCCTAGTTAATCGTGAAGCTTGTAGCAAGGGTACTAAACAACGTATAAACAAACTTATATACTTTTGTAAATATATACCGTATAATATATTAAATATTGAGAATTTCACAAATTTTGAATAAAGAAAACACTGACAACATATCTCGAATAATTACTCAATGGCAATATATGCCGGCACTTTCAAATATATAAATTAGATCCAAATAATAAAATAACAAAGTTTCTAGTCCGCGTTTCATTGAATAATAAATGCGTACACCAAATGTTTGAATTGTTTAAAGCAATCTGTAAAGCTTTACGAGTACAAACCAAAAGGCTCCAACCAGCAGGCATTCACCTACGAAACGCCAGTCTAATTGAATAGCAAACACTCGAGCACGTTTGATACGCCAGTCATTGCACACACAACAGTTTATTCCGGTACAAAAAACGTTGGTGTTAGCGTCAGGAGGAAACACGCAAAACTATAGACTTAGAACTAAGTGTAAAAATATGTAATCATTTGTTTACTACTTTGTAATTGGTACAAAAATGGTAAAATAGCATTTAACGTTATCGCCACTCAGCACTCAATGGGATATTGGAAAATGCTTCCTCCATACATATCCCATTATATCTGACTGACTGTGGGGAATAATGGGTTAGGAAACAAAATTTAAAATAAATATTCACTCACATTTACACAGCGCCATTTAGTCCCAACTAAGCATTAAGCCTGTAAGATGGGTACTAAACACGGATAAACATACTTATGTATTATTTTTTTGTAAATACATATGTATTTATATACATATAAACACCCTGACCAATACAACGGACAATAGTGCCCGGGGATTAGAATCCAGAGCTCTTGGAAGCCGACGCGACGTTCAACCATTAGTGAGATAAGTCGTCAAAGTGTCATACGATCCACTGAAAGGTAAACAAACATGATTGTCTGGCTATTAGAGCAGAAACTCACCAAAATACTCAGTCTTAAATCCGCTTATAAAAGTTGCCCAATTCAGCTCAGTATTTATGTTAAAGTAGAAAATAGCGCGATTTCCTGCGCGCCGCAGCCGCGTCGGACCCTCTTCTTGTAGGGTTGCCATCCGCTACAAACTAGTATTTTTATGAGATAGCGTGCAAAAGCAGACACGGTTCATCTGATGGTAAGTGACATCATTGCCCAACAATATTTGCAAACCAAAGGACACAGAAGAGTGTTGCTAGCCTTTTAAAACGCCTTCACCTTGGCAGAGCGTGTTGGTGGAAATTCTAACAGTTATTATGTTCCGCCACCATGCTCTACGCCGTGACCGAGAGGTAATTTTTAGCTACAGTGCCTGCATCGAAACACAAAAGTGCCAACACCCTATTTCACGAGACGATCGGCACTGCGGTGGTGGGTCGATTTCTGTATGGGTGACCTAACTAGACGACTAAATGCGATCCACCACCTAGTTAGTACCTATTGAACGCCTTGTGTTATATATACATATATTATTTTAATTGAAAATTAAACATTGACACCCCTATTTCCGTCACCAATGTTCGTGTACATCTGTCGCGTGGATTGCAACTGCCGAACCGTTGCTTCCACTGAGTTTATTTTATAGGTACTAGATTTAGCCTACAAGGTCGATCTCTGGACTCATTTTGACGGAAAGTGAAGTGATGAGTAAAGATGCAGTTGACGGTGTATCGATGATACACGGAAGGTGATGATGTAGGTACAATAAATAAGGCCCGCGTAGTGGGTAACGGCCCAGTCTCCCCATGGCTACGCTGTGTGGGAAAGCCTGTTCCCTTAATAGAGATTTTATAGGCCGATGATGACAATACGTATACACTCCCAATCATAAGTGTTCCATATTCATATCAAAAGACTACGATATTTAAATATCGTAGTCTTTTGATATAGGTATAATTACATGCATGCGTTGCTAAACTTTTTAAAACTTATACATTCATCAAAGATTTATTGAAGACTACCATAGATATTTTAAGATTGCCCGAGACAAAAATAAATAAACCTAAAAGCTTGGTTAACTACACCTGACGTTTGGTATTCTTTATATATATCGAAAAAGAAGCTTATAAATAACCTCGGTGTACTGTCGAGTGTTAACCTCAAAAAAACCAGACAGATATGGATTTATCTATCCTTAGAGTTAAAGTTAAATTCTTTGTTAACCTTTTAGTTTAATGAGCTCAGAATGATTTATGTTTTACGTTAACAATAAAAACTAGACCCCAATCCAAACGGAAGAGCCAATGATTGGTTTGAGATCGAATCGAGGTATCGTTATAAATATATCCAATTATATTTTTTATCTGTATCCCCAGGCGTTGGGAGGAATAATTTGGGTGACTTTTTACCTATTATAGCTTCAACTTTACACAAAAAGAAACCAAACAGTAAGTTACAACCAGCGTAAAATAATTAGTTTAAAATCCATCTATTAAAATGTTTAAAGGCAAGTTATTTACATTAAAATAAAAAAAGAAAGAAATCTTTCTTTCTTTCCTTCTATTTACATTAAAATAACTTATCTTATAACAATAAAAAATATAGATATTTCAATATGTTGGTCAAATTAAAAAATAAAAGTTTTAATAGAAAAATTGCTTCAATTAGTTATGGCTTTGAATCAAGGCTTTTCGGGAAGATAACGCCCTTTAGTGTGTAACCAAACAATAAATTCAACTGTGAAAACATAAATTTTATATGTATATTCTGTATGGGTACTAAACCCATAGTACAAGCAAGCTCCCTGCTTAGTTATATTAGGATGCATATTAGGGCTAGATATCGCTCTGTAATGTCTATCGATATATTTTTTACTCAAATTAGGCTTGTAGTTAGCACGCGTGTTAGTAGCAACGTGTGTAGTTTGTGCAACCTAGTGAACACTCAAAAGCGGCCCTTATCTTTCCACTTCACTTCACTTTCTTAATACCGGTTCTCAAAGGCTTCCTAATCCGACGTCTCGTCTGTATCGGTCTCGTTTTACACAACCTATCAAATGTCGGATAATTACTCTAATATTAATGTTGAGCTTCTAAATGTATTTAAAGGGAAACTTAATAGACTCTTTTCGCCCTGTGCTCACACATATTACATAACTGTAATGAGATCTATCGGCTTGACAGTTCGCTAGCTAAGTTTACGTCAGCGCTTGTAAAACTTTAAACTCAAATATTTAATTTATAAATCTACTACCGGTTCGGAAATTATCACTTTAAAAGTCAATTCATGCTCACCTGATTGTTATATTAGATGATGAAGACATCATATCATATTGTGCTTTGCGGAGGGCACGTTAAGCCGTGAATTCAAACTCAAATTATTTGATAAGTATTCGCCCACCAATCCGCATAGGCCCGCGTGTGGGATTTTTATTTTTAATTATTTTAAAGTGTACATGACGGTCAAGACACTGATCTGATAATAAGTGATACGCCCGAACATGACAGAGCGACATCGAAGGAGACCAACAACTAATGGACAGTTATTATTCTCCGTCGATGCCGCACTGCGCCCGACACCAGAGACAAAAGATATACTCGTTAGGTCTACTCTCTCTCTCTCTCTCTCAGGTAATTTACTAGCTACATCCAGAACACATAAGTGCATAACAGAGCTTTTTAAAGAAATAAATATATTGACAGTCGCATCGCAATATATTTTTGATAATATAATGTACGTACGTAAGAATATCCACACTTTTGAAAAAAACAGTGATCATCATAATTTTAACACTAGGAATAAAAACAAACTTGCTGTTCCGAATCTTCGTCTTCACAAAGTAGGGAAATCTTTTGTCGGAAATTGTATAAAGTATTTTAATAAAGTGCCACAAAATATTGTTGATTTGCCCTTGCATAAGTTTAAAGCTTTAATTAAAACTACCTTGTTGAAAAAAGGATATTACACAGTAGATGAATATTTAGCAGACAAAATTTTGTGGTGTTAGTCTGCCTGCATTGTGTTCCAGGAGCAGACGCATATAATTGAATTGTATGAATTGTTATTTGACCAAACTCTGTAAACCAAGTATTGAAAAGAGTAACCCACGAGTTTCTTGCCGGGATCTTCTCGTTGGATGGCAGCATTCCGAACCGGTGGTAGAGTCATTAGATTTAATAAAAAATTATATACTGTTTTGACGATTCAAAAGTATCTGTAAAGATTTATTTGAATAAAGCATTTTTCAATTTCAATTTCAATTTCACACTCCTGTTTCACGGGACGATATCTGGCACTGCGGTGGTACCTACCTAGACTACTACTACTAGTTACGATTCAATCTTCCCATTGCTATGCTGTGCGGACAGACCTGTACCCTGCAGTGAGGCACTATAGACTGATGATGATGACGATGATATTAGTAATATCTAACACAGTTTGAGAACCACTGCGCGATAAATAGTCCAGTATTGTTTTTGCGTCCGCGTCTTCCGCGTGCCGCGCTCGCGCCGCACGGAATTTTAATGACGTTTTTAACCGAACACATTGTTGGGTGGAATTGCTTTTTTTCTATAGCAACATTGTTTTTGTCTCGGTCCGTTGATGGTGACATGGCGCGCTGTCATTGGTATCGTTAGTATGGGATGTCGATAAGTAAGATCGATTGTCACGTTATAATCTAGAATGTTGTAAATTGCTCCATATTTAAAAAGCTTAGCATTTAAACGGGTTTTATTTAAGTTGAGATTAGTTATCTGTGGTGTGTATAAAAGGTGATTGACACGTGGGAATTGGGTATGTGATACCACTAAACATTGACGTACTTTTTAGAACTGTCAAAAAGGACCGTTTCCATATTTGTTGTATGGAACTAGTGAGTTGTGACATTACTCACTCTCATCAATTGACCTAATAATTATTGGTTTCAGTGTATTAAAAATATGATATAGTTAGATTCTTTAAAAATGACTTCTTGTCGATTCAAAAGTGTAATTTAATGATGTATTTGTATAAAAAGTTTTTAGGTTTGAGTTTGATATCTCAAAAATAACAAAAGTTTTCAATGAAATAAGGTATAAAATAAGGTGTGGTTTATAAAAAAAATAATAAATATTTGCTATTAGAAGTCAAGATGATCTAATTATAACAATCGGATGTAGTTATTCTGGGTCTCTGGGTGCCGCTTACGTTATTTTATCTGCTGGTATTTGAATTCGAGGTTTTCAAACCTTGTGTTTCAAATAAACCAACCAAACTGTAATCAAAATACTTGATGTACCCACAATCATAATACGGTGACCTTTAGCATATCCTTGACAGGTCTAGCGAACACTTATCATGTGTTTGTAGTTCACACACTGCAATCAATATTTGAGCAGATTTTACCAAATCATATATTTGTTTATGAGCGTTGGTGGCTCAATAGTGTGGACTGTTCAGCCTTCATACCGGGAGGGCGCCCGCCACGTACCAATTTGATTTTCGAAATTATGAGTACGTTTATCCAACACTCTTACGGTGAACGAAAACATCTTGAGGAAACTTGCACACACTTGCCAAAAGTGGCAAAATATGGCTATAGGAGACTAAAAATCATCTGCCTGTGATCTGGTGGTAACACTGGTAACTGATATGCCTGCCTATGATAGTGTTGAAGGCACCAATGACTGTAAAAAGTATATTTTCCTTAAACAATGGCCTCTCGCACTCGAGACGACAGATTTGTGGTCTCCTATAGGTACCAATTATTTTGCTACTTTTGGCAAGTCTTCAGTCTATCGGAACATTAGACCTTATGAATCCATATCAAAAATAAGAATACGATGAACGCTGAAAAGGCATATAAACTTTATTTCGTAAATGACCACTGAAAATCTCTCTCTTCAACCTATTGCAGTCCACTGCTGGACATAGGTCTCCCCCATTTTGCGCCAGACATCCCGGTCCTCCGCTTTTCTTATCCAGCTTCCACCAGCGACCTTTCGCAAGTCGTCGGTCCATCGGGCCGGAGGGCGTTCTACGCTACGCACTTTTTTAAAAATGCACAGTTAAACTCAGAATCAATTTACATAATTTTAACACCTCTACTATATTAAAGAGATATCGCAATCTGTGTTTGTCGTTAATGTCTTCTTGTGTGAATAAAAATAAATAAATCACCTTGATTTATTGTTTAATTTATTACTGACAGATTAAAGGCGAGAATGCGTTGTGAGCCGCGCCAAAAAATGTTCCACGGATTGTGTTATCTTTATCGGTGTCTAAGATACATGTAAAGTCACGTCACCTTCTTGTTTTAAGATGTATTAACTGGTTAATTTTTATTGTCTATTTATGATACGAGTTGAATATATATTAACTTTTAGGTTACATTAATTACAACTTTTTGTGTAACTTTGGCGCTGCTCATGGGGGGGTAAATGCCCGTAGTCACCACGCTGGGCAAGCGGGTTGGTGACCGCAGTGTGGACCAGTACGCAGGATGGCGCTGCTGCCCACCATCCGGTATAAGATCCCTTAATCGGCTCCTACGACATCCTCGGGAGGAGTAGGGGTGATGACACATGTATTCTGCATGTATGGGGGAGACCTATGTCCAGCAGTGGACTGCGATAGGTTGAAGAGAGAGTGTGTAACCTTGAAAGAAAAAGTCAATAATTATCTTCAAAGTCATTAATTTTATTTCTAATTTCCCCACTACGGTTGTTTCGAATAAAAATTCTCGATATAGGTATTTTTAAATAGAAGCAACTACTTAAACTACTACACAGTTCAACAGAGACGGCCAATTACGTTACAAAATATTGATAAATTAACGCCTTCTCTCCCTTCAACCTTCAGTCCATCGCTGGACATAGGTCTTCTCCATTTTGCCCCAGACACCCCGGTCCTCCGCTTTCCTCATCCAGCATTACAGCTATCTTTCCTACACTTCGCTTACTAATACGCAACTCATTCCCAACGACTAATAAAGACAAGCCGGAGTTAAGTATCCTGTCCTCAAGGGGTTTACTTCGCCCACCAACGTTGAGACGAAGGCGAAGACCAGAGACTTCCCCGGAACACGGGACGGAGATGTGCACCACACACCATCAGCTCCCCACAAGTTGCCCATCGGAGACTGACTGCACTGATGGTACTAGTATAAAGCTAATACCACCAACGGGCGATGAGGTCGTCATGTCCCTACGCACACATTATCTTGTCTCCAAAATCCTTAAGATTCACGGGCCAAATAGTTACTGGGTCCTATGGAAGGCATGCCTTATGACGTACTATATGGTGTAAGTGGTTGAGATGTCGGCTCTTACACCAAGGGTTCCAGGTTCGATCCCCGGGCAGTACAAACATTTGTGTGCATGAACATGTCTGTTTGTATTGGTCTGGGTGTTTTCTATGTATAATATTGAAGCATATTCTATATCCGTTGTTAAGTACCCATATTACAGGCTGAATGCTTAGTTTGGGGATAGATGGCGCTGTGTGAATGTCAGTGGATATTTATTATTATTACTAGCTTTTGCCCGCGGCTTCGCTCGCATTAAATTCGGGATAACACGGTACTTGCATTTATCACTATACATACGATTTCCCCTCCCTCCAACTTTGAAGATTTCGGGGTCAATTTCAGAATTTTTTTTAGCAAAAAATATGTTATAGTGACCTAACCTTAAAAGATAGACATATGCTGTCGCGGACTTTTTTGTAGACCTTTAAAAGGAGAACAATACTCTCATACATGACTTTTGTTTAACTTTAACCGTTTACGCAGCGTACGCAGCGGAAGCTCCAAGTATGAAAAAATACCCCCGATTTTGAAACATTCTTCATTGCTGCTCCGCTTCTATTACTCGTAGCGTGATGATATATAGCCTATAGCCTTCCTCGATAAATAAGCTATCTAACACTGAAAGAATTTTTCAAATCGAACCAGTAGTTCCTGAGATTAGCGCGTTCAAACAAACAAACAAACTCTTCAGCTTTATATATTAGTATAGATTATATTAATGTAAATAATGTGTTGCACAACACTATGGTGAAAACATATCCTAGCGAACCAGTCCCCAGCCATAAACGATATCAAGCCAGTTTTATTTCAACATAAAAGTCATTTCGCGGTTATTTATTGACTTGATCAAGTTGCAATATATAATGCAGCTGCCCGTGCAAGTGGTATGCAATAATTATATACGTGTGTATGTTACATATATTGTAATATGTGGGAAAGCCGTTGGCCGTTGGGACGAATGTTCTTGAATGAAACAATGTATAAACAAACGAACATTGAAAGGTATAAAATAAATAAATATGGTGTGGCATTATGTGGTCTTGCCTTCTGATCTGGAGGGTGCAGATTAAAAACCACTGCGTACTAAAAAATAAGAAATAAATGTACGTTTCGATGATCTACTATCGTGATTATATCGTGAGGAAACCTATGCACGCCTGCGAAGGGATTCGGGGGTTATGCGTGAAGTCGGCCAATCCGCACTGGGCCCGCGTGGACGACTAAGTCCAGACTACATCCTATACGGGTAGGCTCCTGCCTCTCGGTGGGGATGTTGAATGGGCTGATTATGATGATGGTCAAATATTCCGACATTGACACAGCATTTTCTAGTTCTTAATTCTTGCTTATAGAGCTTCGTTTGTACTATGGGCACAAAATTAATGATAACTTATATACTCTAATTTTGATTTAGGTACTTTGTGTAACTTATACTCTAAAGCTTCTTTCAGACGTCAAGCTTTAAGCTTACTTACAGATAAAGCCACAGTTTAAGAATCGTCTTCAGGGATAGGCACCAGGGAGTTACCTCGATTTAACTTATGTAATTAATAAGTATATGTCGTTTTCCTTCTCCTTTATTGATTTCTTTAAATGTTTTTAGGTTCATGTTAAATTTTTTGTACGAGTTCGTTGCTATGGGATGTACTGTATTTTGTTTGTATAGCAACATAACATGTATCTATTTGAGCACACTTTTGTGTATACAAGGACACCTTTTATTAGCTTTACCCTTAAAATTAAATACTATACCATACTTTGTGTAACGCCGTTCGTTTTGTTAATAAATAAAAAACTATTTTATGTATGTGGCGATTCTATTCCATCTAACAATACATTATTAAATTTTAATAAATACGTAAAGTTATATTTTTTTTATTTTAGTTATAATATTTAATTTTTAAGGTTATTAATAATTTTCATGATAATTTATTTGCTTGAATTTTAGTTTTAAATAAATGCTTTAACAATACGTAAAACTATATATCAAACTGATGAAAGACTAACAAAGGAAAACGCCAAACAAAAGTTCGAGTAGAACGCCCGGTAAGTGCATAGTGGCCGACGCATCTCCACCGTGACTTGAATCCTAATTACCCTTATCGGTGACCATAAAATGACCAACCATTACGGAATGCGAATGACAAATTCATGAGTTATCGTAATTTGTCATTAAACGTCCCACCGAGGGGCACGAGCCTTCCTGTATAGGGTAGACGACTTCACACCAACCTTCGAATCTCTTCGCAGGCGTGCATGAAGGTTTCTCGCGATGTTTCCTTCACCGTAAGGGCTTCGGATATCGTACATATACTTTCGAAAATTCGAAAACACATTGGTACGTGTCGGGATTTGAACCTCAGCCCTCGGTCCCGGCTGCCATTTTAGGATGTTAGTCGTTACTACCAATCCGAATTGGGCCCGCTTGTGGGTTACGGTTCAATTTTTCCATAAATATTCTGCACTGAAAAGCCTATGCTCTGCAGTGGGACGTTATAGGCTGAGGATGATAATACGGCCATGTTTCTAACTCTTATATTTAATTTAAGGGAATTTCCATATAAAACATCCCTAAAAGTGTGTATGATCCTGCACAATTTCAATTATGTATTTTATAGCCAGAAAAAAATGCATCATAAAGTTTCAACCGAGGTCGTCCAAATCGTTCATTCACTATTGTTTCAACACGTCAATAAGACTGGTACAGACAAACCATCAGCACATCCTCCATCAGACTTCCATCGGATACTTCACCTTAAAGGAAGGCAGGGCGGCTCTGTTCAACCGTGAATAATTCCTTATTGTTGAGCAACGGCCGGTGATACAACCATAAGCGGTCGCGAGTAGCGTAGCGATTTTGTGGCCATTGTCTTAAGGCAGCGGGCAATTGGATGCTTTGATATAAACTGATGATTGTAACATATCGGTATAATGAAATATGACAGTGATTTTTAAATATGAAAACGATAAAAGGTTTTTCCTATCTTAACTAGACATAAGGGACAATATTTATGTACATCTGTTATTTATTATCGAGTACATAGCCAACCTGATGGCAAATGAAAACTGTCGTGTATATAAGTAATTCATTTATTTTCAAATTACAGATCCATATTAAAACACATTTAAATATTAAAGTATGAATGTAACAATATTACTTTCATTGATTAGATGTCTGTTCAAATTCTCATTTGCATTGACTGAATCTTTTTTTTTTGAAACCAAAAAATGAGGCGATGTCAACATGAAATTCAGCGCCATCTGCCTCTAAATTTCTATTTAAAGATAAGAACTATAATTAATTATTTACCTAAATATATACCTTAAACACCTAAAAAAATAATAAAACTAAAAATATAATTAAAGAAGTCCCTTTCGGCAAGTTTCCGAATATACTGGCAGCGTTACCCCTTAGGATTGCCAGACTGATTGTTTACGATAACCGTTTTGTACTTTAATTAGATGATTCATAATAGTTATTTTAATAAAATGCTTCATACATTCTTACACTGAATATACTGTCTCCATCAGGTAAATCTTATCGCTAAAGCGTATCCACAGTATCCTAACTCTATCATACTTAAAGAGCAATCAATGAGTATGCAATGGTTTAGGATCTTCGGTAAGTTTCGTTACAGTTAACTCCCGATGCACACGCGAGTTGCGCGACAGTGACTTAATCGGTGAATTTTTGCCTGCAGTTTCTATTATTAAGGTATTTATTCTGTTTATATGCACTGAGTCTGTTTAGAAAAAAAACATTTAATGTTGAGTATATTTAAATTTGCTATAATCATATTTTATATTGTTTCCGCGTCTTGGCAAGCGTAGCGTAGGACGCCTCCGGCCGATGGACCGACGACTTGCGAAAGGTCGCTGGTGGAAGCTGGATGAGAAAGGCGGAGGACCGGGATGTCTGGCGTAAAATGGGGGAGACCTATGTCCAGCAATAGGTTAGGTAGGTGGACTGCAATAGGTTGAAGAGAGAGAGAGAGAGAGATATTGTTTGCATACATTTGCAAATATTTTTTATAATTTTACTTACTTAGACAAACTAGAAGACGAATAAAAATAGGAGTGATTATTACCATCAAGCCGGCCTTGTGCCGAAGTATGACTCTACCATAATTAAATACTACCTCTTTCTGTTCTTCAACCTGTTGCAGTCCACTGTTAGACCTAGGTCTCCCCCAATTTGCGCCAGATATCCCGCTTCCTCATCCAACCTATACCAACGATTCTATCTAGTACAAATTTTAATATAATTAATACAAAACTACATCTTTAGGTAAATCTTTCTCCAACCATAGCGTTGGAGGCTGATCGCAAGGAATCGATCCGCGGCGGAAGTCAATTGGAGAGTCCTTGCTTCAGCAATGTATATGCTAATTATGATAAAATTGAGCTTTTGTTCCTAAAAAAAACAAACGAACATTTAATCAAGGAAATTATGTTCGATTTGGTTAATGGCTGAGAGTTAGATATCACCCAGTGCACTATAATGTAGACTCATTAAACAGTTCAATTCGGAGCAATCATTTGTTAATTATATCTTGTAAATTTTCGGAAATTCATATTAATTTAGGTAAATGCCCTCATACGCTTATGAAACTTCGGTATAGTTACTTGCCCTCAATTTGACATATAAATAAACTTTGAATCTTGGAGTCAGGTAGTTAGAAGTAATTAAAATAAAAGTCATTTATCAAATATTCGAGTGAAATCAAACGAGTTACCTTGTGAAGACCAATAACAACCCTGGGCTGCCTCACTGCAATGCAACTTGAAGTGCTGTCACCATTTTTATGAATTAGTATCGAGTTATCAAGAACTAGAGACGAGCCGTTACGGTGTTAATGAACTTAGATTGAAAACCTACCAGTAGTGGACCGCTATGATCAAATGTGCCACGTGGTTTTTCTATTTCTAGTGTAGAGGACGGTCAGGCCGCTTACCTGTGGTTTTTCGTTTCAATATTTCCCAGTACAGTACTGCTGCCTTAGAGTATATCATCATCATCAGCTCATTAAACGTCCCCACCGAGGGGCACGAGCCTACCCGTATAGGGTGATAAGGCCTTAGTCGTCCACGCGGGCCCTGTGCGGATTGGACGACTTCACACGCAATCTTCGAATCTCTTCGCAGGTGTGCATGAAGGTTTCCTCACGATGTTTTCCTTCACCGTAAGAGCGTCTGATAACGTACATATATTTTCGAAAATTCGAAAACACATTGGTACGTGTCGGGATTTTAACCTCAGCCCTCCCAGTAGGAAGGCGACAGTCCACACCATTGACCCACCGACGCTCAAGACTATATATAACTTTGATACTCTAAGCCTGCTACGCATTATCATTTATTTGGCATAATTTATTTATTTTAAAAGATTCGTATTTTTTTCATTTTTGTTATTATTTTTAAAGTATTTAAATTAACTTTACGCTAATGGAAAGTAGTTCTCTGATACAGGTATTTTTTGCTTAATAGGGAGCTCCAGTTGTTGTTATTGTAAGCTCTAGTACCGATAAAAACTTATTATTACATTACATAATTATATATAACATACATGGACAGCGACGTCTTTTACCATCAGGTAAACGGTCTGTCTGCTCGTCTACGTATTACATGACAGAAATCAAGTAAACACCATCGACTTTAGATATGAGAGAACAATAATAATTACTTTAAATTAAAATTGGATCCTTTTTATACGCACCATTATCTTCTCTCATTCTTTGTATTACTGTAACCTGTAAGTGAATAAATTACGGTTGATAATTAATTAATCCTTCCCAACTACTCACTAGTACTTGAGCGTCGGTGGCTCAATGGTTGGACTGTCGCCTTTCTACCGGGAGGCTGAGTTCAAATCCCGACACGTACCAATGTGTTTCGAATTTTCGAAAATATATGTACGTTATCCGACGCTCTTACGGTGAAGGAAAACATCGTGAGGAAACCTTCATGCACGCCTGCGAAGAGATTCGAAGGTTGTGTGTGAAGTCGTCCAATCCGCACTGGCCCGCGTGGACGACTAAGGCCTAATCACCCTATACGGGTAGGCTCGTGCCCCTCGGTGGGACGTTTAATGAGCTGATGATGATGACTCACTAGTAACTTGTAACCACCACCAGTGCGGACAAGTAATACCTACAAAACTAGTTAGACTAGTTCCATTGTAAGGTATCTTCTTATACTGGTGTCTTACGCCGTCGTTAACTCTCTTTCTTTCTTTTAAAATCTGACATTTTAATATCTTGCAATTATTTGTCTAGAAATGATCAAATTTTGTATTACGGTAGACGTACAACGATCAGATTAGAAGTAATTTAAGCCTATAAGAATGTAAGAAAATATGAAGAAACGTGTAGAAATCTAATTAATTTATTTAACCCATTGAACGCCGGGAATCCAGACACAATAAGAATCTATTGTGTCTTAAGGCGTCATTGGCGGTCAAAGGGTTAATAGTCAGGATATTTGACCTGCCCATGCCACTTCAACATGGTCACCCGAGCATCTATGTCACTGATTTTAGTTCGTATATTATAATTATTAGTATTGTTCGTGTTTTTAGCTTATCACAATATTCACTAAAAAATTACTTAAACTTTAAAAAAAGTTTAAGTAATTTTTTTAAAGTTGAGGTTTTCAGATTTCTTGGCAGTAGACACAATTGTGTCCATGAACATGTCTGTTTGTATGAAAGAAAGAAAAGAAAGAAAGAATACTTTATTTGGCACAAAAAACATACAAAATATAAAATATGAATACAAATAAAATGCCAAATAGGACCTCACTCAGCATGTGTCCCGGCACGGTAAAAGCATGCCAGGACGCTGTTTTTCAGTGAAGCCCTAGGAGGAGGACTAGGTATGAGTATTGGTTTAGTCTTAAAAGTATGTTTATCCGTTGTTTAGTACTCATGCTACAAGCTCCTCGCTAAAATTGGGACAAGATGGCGCTGTATGAATGCCAGTGGATATATTTTTTTCCTAATATCATCATGTCTGTTATATACTATCATAAGATTTCTCACAATCTTACAACCACCTTTCTGTTTTCCAACTTTGTATGACGAACCGGCTCCACTGGTCATCGTTAATGTTCAAAATAAAATAAAACAACGAAGTATCGCAAATTGCCGATAAACGGTTGGCTTCTATCATGAAAATGAAGTGCTTTACGCAGTTAGTTAGGGACAGTTGGAATAAAAATATGTGTGTATTCATTCTTTTATATCATAGGCAAACAGGAGACAATTCACTTGATGGCAAAACCTACATTATCATCATCAGCTCATTCGACGTTTGACGACCCATTTGGTGTTGCGGTTGAGAGGTCGGCTGCAACACCAAGGGTTCCGGTTCGATCCCCGGGCAGTACAAACATTGTGTGCATGAACATGTCTTTGTAATGGTCTGGGTGTTTCTATGTATTTACAAAAAAATTAACATGAACATGTCTGTTTGTAATGGTCTGGGTGTTTTCTATTTATTTACAAAAAAATGTATTTAAGTATAATTATCCGTTGTTTAGTACTTATAATACAGGCTTCACGCTTAATGGGGCTAGATGGCGCTGTGTGAATGTCAGTGATATTTATTTTCATTATGTCACTATCGAGGAGCACGAGCCTACCGTATAGGGTATACGTATATGCCATAGTCGTCCACGGCCCAGCCCGTCTGCTCATTTTCGCCCCCACCGCGCACGAACAATATTTATATGGGTACGAATAGGATGTATAGGCCTTAATCGTACACCGGGGCCCAGCTCGGATTTGCCTTACTATAACATAAAAAGTTTTTTCTTAAAAAACCCCTCGCAAGAATATGTAATTCCTATAACACCCTAATGAAAAATCATCTGACCTTGACATATTTACACAAAAACTCAATATTTTTAAACACAAAATGCTGAAACTGCTCGATAGTCTTCACTCATAATCATATTGTAACTTTTCTTGCATACTCGTATGTTCAATTCAAATGTTTTTTATTATATATTTTTATTCTGTTTAAATGCCCTAACTACAACAATGTTGTGTGTGCAGTAAAAGGCTTGCATATATGAACCTTATTCATGAAAATGTAAATACAAACGTTGATTATGTTTAGCTGTAAGCACACTTTTATAAATAAATAAAACATGTTGTTCAACGCCGAGCAATAACATCACAAAACTTAGATTTGCGTACTAAACAATTCCAACTAGATTCTAATTATTTAACTCCAGTGTTGTTTGTCCAACGCTCCCGTTCAGTCCGCAGACCTGCATTTCTCAATACATTCATGGCGGCAATTGTCGACGGCATCTGGCCCTACGATGCTGAGATATACGATAAGGAAACGCGATGCATCTGCGCACAGACATCAGAATATACATTAGACTGGACAAGCCGCCAAGTTATACAGTCCAGTTCGCAATTTCTTTTCGTTCTTACCTGTGAAAAGTATTATATTTCTGGTAAATTACTGATTCATTGCGATGA